>JBAMYA010078417.1:0-23805 GCA_037176975.1 Arrhamphus sclerolepis | reverse complement strand
AACTCTCCACAACAGACTGATAGAAGATCTGAACATCTGGCTGAAACACTGAAGGACCTCAGCTTCCTGAAGAAGGACAATCTGCTCTGTCCCTTCTAAACAGCATCAGTGTTGTGCAGGCCAGCTGACAGTCTCGTCTGGGCAGGGAGATGCGACCCCTTTCCACCCCAAAGTGCGCCACCAGGAGGTGATAAAAACAAAAGCAGCAGCCTATACTATGTGGAAAAATGGATGAGAGGCAGCCTGGATGCTGTGATAGAGAGGAGACATGCTCAAAAAGGAGCTCATGGAAAAAAACAACAAAAAAAAACTCAGTTCAAGATATCATTCAGAAAATAAAAAGAAAGGATTCAGGCTGTGGGAGATGTGGAAATGGAATACATCCAAGGGAAAAATGCCAAAGATGCAGAATGTTGCAAATGTATGAGAAAAGGACCTTATGCTCAAAAATGTCGGACTCAAGGTGAAGGTCAATGAGAACCAAGAGGAGCTAACAGATGATGGTGGAGATAATGCTTTCCTAGGAGAGATAATAATCCAGATTAATAGTGTGGATAATGAGTGGAGGGAATGCTCTGGAGCTAAATGGAGAAAAAAAAAGAATTCAAATTTGACACTGGAGCTGGAGTTGCAGCTACACCAAAACACGACTGCTGTGCAGGATAAACAGGAGGCTCTCCTGCCACCGAAGTTCTGTCTGTACGGTCCAGGCAGACGGCGCTTGGATGTAAAAGGATAGGTTGTAGCAAAAGTGAGGAGACCACTACTCGGCCTCCCAGCCATGGAGGCTTTGTCACTAGTTAAATGTGCACACACATTACAGGTGGGGGAAGATATTAAAAAAAACAGTTAGCTGGTTTCAAAGGACTTGGAAAGCTGAAGGAGTCATACATCTTAGAGCTGGAACCAAATGCCACACCACATGCACTGTCTGTCTGAGCAACATTACAAGAAGCTCCACAGAGCACATCACCAACCTGAGTGGAGCCCAGGGTTAGTGATAGAGTGATAGAGCCAACTGCAGCCCCAAGGTCAGACCATGTTAAAACACAAGAGGGACCGTTCAGGAGAACCCGATCACATCTGAGAACAATCCATCAGCCATCCTCTGAGGAGGATGCGGGGTCACAAATCACTGACAATATTGTGGATTCACGCAACCGACAGACACCTGAAGGCAGTTTATATGTCACAAGGTCAGGCAGACTCTCATGTTTGTGGTTCAAGTAAGATTTGTTTAGGTGTCCAGTTCTAGTGAAAACATTGGATCATTGTTCATCAGTTGGAGTAATATGTTTGTTCTTACTCAAAAGGGGGAGATGTTGTGTAAGGCGTTATCTGACGTGTAACATATTAACCAATCAGAAGACATGTACTGTAAAGGCAGAAGTTGTGATGAGAAGTAAAGTACACGTTAACCTCACCTCCTGCCTCGTTATTGTAATAATAACATAACAGCGCTGACCGAACATTTTTAGAGAATTAAACTTCAAATCAAATGACATCATCTAATTTTGATCAGTGACCAAACCACTTTTGTGTTTGGGGTGGGGGGGTTCTTGACCCCTATCCGTGGGCCTGGTGTTTTGTCTCCAGTCCAGCCTGTTGTCCAGGTGTTACTATGGTAACACAAAGAGTGGAGGAGAGGTAAGGAAGTAAGGAAGGGTGGTATCTAACATGTTCAACTTTGTATTTGAACTATTAAACTATGCATGAAAGAGGCTTCCAGCTTGGCTGCTGAACAAGCAAAGAAACAAAAAGGCTGTAAAGAGACTTCATAAAAGAAAAAGAAAAAGGAAAAACGCAAAGACAGAAACTTCCTCAAAGATCAAAGAAGCAAAAATCCATATAATTGTTTATGATGGGCATGTTCATGTCTGATGTGTGTGTTGTGGTGTCGTTGCAGTCCTGATTGGTATCCTGTGAGACAGACAGGAGATCCTCCAGCTGTGTTTATTCTGCTCCACCAAGCAGTATGCCAACAACAGATGTTCAAGGACTCTCGTTCCCTCTGTGTACATGACAACATCAGGACAGACTGTGTCCCGCTCCTTTCCCTTTACACGACCAACTGTGACTCTGCCTCAAATACAGCCTGACCTCCTGTCATGGATCAGTCCAGCACTCCAGTCTGTATGGAACCAAGACATGTCTTCTGTTGGAGGGTTCTAAACTGAATCTGAAAGTTTTGGCTCTTGTGAAACATTGAGTCTTTCCTCTTAAAGAAATGACTTCTTCCTATTTAGAGGTCCATAACATCATGTCGTCACTTCCTGTAACACCTTCAGTTCAATTAACTCCTGTCTTATTAGCTTTTTACACTTTTATCTATAGGGCATCTTTATTTATGTTTAGTGTTTGCCTGTTTATGAAATTTGTATAATAACAGATGATTATGATCTGCATGTTTCAATTAATAATAGCAGAGAGAATAGAAAAAAATGCTAAATGGATATAGACCCAGCTCTGTGATGGTGGTGGAGAGAGCACCCTAATGGAAATGGTTAAATGTTGGGGCAGTTCAGCCTAAATCAGTCACCAAGCTTGACAGTTGGCCTGAGGCTCTTGCGTTTAGTTTTCATTAAATGTATGACTGGTCCTCATGACACCTTAACTTTTGGTCTTGTCATGACTCAGGATGTCGTTCCAGAAGTCATGTTGTGTTCAGAGGCAACATTTTAAACATGAACTGTGCTGCGATGTTCTTTTACGAGAGAAGCACCTTTCTGCTGGCAAGGTCTCCTAACACACCATTGTCTTCTTTTACATGGCTGGGTTGGCTTCTTGATGGGCCATACAGTTATTTTGTGTTTTTTTTTCTTTTACAATTTTTTTAAATCAAAGCTGAATTAGAGAGAGAGAGTAAAAAAACAAATGAAGGAGTAAGAGAGAAAAACATCTGAACTGCACCTGAAAACAGTCAAATTTTCTGTTTTTATAGAAGTAATCACCTACCCCCTTAATCCTCATGCAAGCAGTAAGTTCATGCTTCTGTTTTGTCTCATTCATTCATCTGTCCCACCACATGTTCAGAGTCACAGGTGACAGGTCCTTAACAGACTCATTTGTTATAAAAGACATTAATTGAAACTAAACAGAAATCCTACACAGTTCGTTTAAAGAGTCTCCATCATGGTGCATGTTTCCAGACACTGCTTGAAAAATTCAAAAGCACAAAATTACTAAGGGTACATGTTTGGTATCTAAAGGGATGAGTTTTAACTTAAAAGGCCTCCCTCTTCTCCTCTCAGTCCAAGCTGAGAACATCCAGATTGGTGCACATGACGTGTCCATCCGTAGAGCATGTTGGCTGCAAACACTCCACAAGCTCCGTCACTTTAATAACACACATTTTAGTACAATATTATCAATCATGAGAATCCACTCTTCACTTCTGTGTTATAGTAAACTGATGCAGTGAGGTGCACTTTTGTGAGATTTGCAATAAGCATCCCTTTTTCTTATTCTCTGTCCCATAAAGGGAGAAAACTGTGAACCCTAATGTGTATTGAAGCATAACCAAAAGTAATATTCAAAGATACTTTTCCAACACTTGTGACGATGGCTATGTCACCCCTGACTTGAAACTGTCAACCTACTGCTGATGTGTCTGTGGAATAAGATTGTAATACAGCTGTATATTATATGTATATTTTGCTCTATTTCGTTTAATTTTTTTCTTGATGATATGACACTGGACTGTTGTAAAGGCACTTGTTTGCACATGTTCTGTAAACTGCTGGGGAAAGCTGCTAGTATGCTGTTTAAATGGACACACTGGTAAAAAAAACTGACAACTGAAGGACCAAGGGCCTGAGGTATAAACCTCCATACCTCTGTTAGAGCCCAGATAAGAAGTGAGGATTGTGTATTTAGTCGATAGGTAAAATCCAGAAGTGAAATAGAGATATGAACATGAAAACAAGAGGAGGAGGAGCAGGATTCATCAGTGCTCAGAGGAAAGTGTCCAATGTGAGGAAGAGCTGTGTTGAAAATTCTGCATTGTTAGGAATATGGTATTATCTGTAATGGAAGACAAAGCCTCTTGCAACCTGTGGGGAAAACCTTTTTCGGCTCATCTGGTTGTAGCTGCTGTGTTACAAGTCAGAGATATCCGATTTTTGTTGGCGAAGGCCATTAACTGTCAAGTCTCCACCTTCAATTCTCCACTGCCTTTTGTTCTGCAATCCCCTCGTACTTGGTGGTGTCTGCTGTATTTACATTCAGTTAAAATGAACAATGTAACTGCATAAATAAATGTCTCGGTATGATAAAAAATGCATCTCTGCTTCTGAAATGAGGGAAGGGGGTTCACATTATAAAGTATAAAAACCATATAGGGAGAATTAAGAACTTGGGCAAAATATTTATCTTGCTTATGTGGCTTGAAACATGCTTATCCATTATTTATGCCTAAAAATAAAGGCCTTGTGTGTGATGATTAATATTCAAGGTAATACAAGATTGCTTTATTGTATTGCCATCTTGTGGTGAAATTCATTACAAAAAGCCTGTTTTCATTTAGGTTAAAGACCAAGTTCTTTGTGTGTTGATACTGCCCCCTAGTGCATTCTTGTAACCACACAAGCAAGAAGGATGAAGGGAATTAAAAACATTATTATTATTATTATTATGTTTCTAATTTTGTATTCTGGGATATTATGGGAACCAACATATCTAGCATTATTTGGAGGAGGTTCATTGTGGAATAAGAGCCAGTAAATTTCAGTCTTTTTGCTATGAAAAACCAAATAGATCACTCACTGGTCATGGATCAGGTTTCTTTCGTTTTTTTAATCATCAAATATGACTTAAAAACACACAGACTGTTATGTGTGTAGACAGCATAAAGGCATTAACTTTGCTTTTATTTCCCAAAGTCCTTTATTGTTTTGCTTTTTTTTTTTTTCAGAAAAAGAAAAAAATGACTGAAGAGTGAGTTCATCTGTTTGTCAACAACTCTAATAAGCAATTATAATAGTATAAAAATGTCTGTAAAGCATACTGAAAACATAAGCATCTCTAATTTGACTGGGAAAAAAAATTCTCTGCGTCCTTCGTGGTTGTTTTGCCATTTTGTGTTTTTATTTACTATGTCTTTATATTTGGTTTGCTGAGCGTTCATCCCTTAAACCTACAGCCAAAGTGTGAATAGGCTCCAATATGACTGTAACACTCATTAAAAATCAAGTCTCTTTGCAACGAAAAAACATCTTTCAAATAAATAAAATAATGAATTAATTTAAAAAGCAAATCAAGGCAACTGGACTTCTTTTTCTTTGTTCTTTAAGATGTTCAACACAACTCAACTTTTTTACCTCTGCTAAGGAGGTGATGTTTTTGCCGGAGTTTGTTTGTTTGCAACATAACTCAAAAAGTTCTGGATGGATTTTCATAAAAATTTCAGGATATGTCCAAATTGGGACGGCGAACAAATTATTAAATTTTGGAGGTGATCCATATCACTGTCTGGATCCAGGAACCTTTAAAAGAATTCTCTATCATCGCGAGATAGGCCATTTTCAGCAAATGTGTATAAATCTCCACAATAAATAGTGGGATTGTTTAGCAAAAAAATACAGGACATGATCATGATAGTTTCTATCGTATGTAAAAGTATGATCTGGATCCTGGCAATATTCTGGATACTAAAGATCCAGAACATGAAAAAAAGTAGGGGGTTATCAAAATTTTCAACACTGTGACGTAAGAAATGCAGATACAGACATGCAACTAACACCAAATTGTAGCTGAAAGTTTACTGAAAAAGGAATCTGTCAATGGATGATGTATCCTCAATAGTTACGGAGCTGATCCAGAAAAAAACTGCCATTACAGAAATGTACATTTTCACAAATAACTGTTGAACTAATAATGACATCAATGCAATTCCAGAAAATGCTACAATTAGCAAATGGGAGCTTTTGAAGACAGTTCCTTTCTATTCAGAAGGAACAATAACTGGACCACAGATTTGGCAATGGGAGGGACCGTGAAAAGTTAAGAAGGAACTAGTTGAACTAGTTTGCACTAGTTGATCTGATAAGGAAACCAGAAAAGGATTAAGTATTATTGCCGTTCTATAGCTAGCAATATTCAATCAAACTCTTTTAACAAACTCGGAAGCAAGTCCTTTCACATTGAATGGTGTAGGATTACCCAAGACGTTTGGCATGCAGATGTAATTTATACAGCATACTGTATATTCATTAACGGAACAACAACTCAACGTTGTTTCTATAAATCAGTTTTATTCACACAATAAAAACAACAAACAGCGACAGAGACAACTTTCGTGTAGAGGGTGGATTCAGAGAGCCTGGCCGACACAGAAGCACGTGTGTTGGCCTTTTTTTTTTAATCACATTTCAAGGTACACATACAATATGCACAAACATATCAGATGCATGAACCTTGTTCCTAAAGCCATTCAGTCAGTCTGCAGACGGACATAAGAGAGAGGACAAAGTACAGTCAAGATGAGCAACTCTTAGCTACAGTATGAAACAGAGCTGTTACATAAAAACCAAATAAATCATCTCTTTAGAAAGGTTCTTTAATATAAATGATTTGAAGTGTAGAAAACAGTATATTACACATTTCTTGATGCATGATTCTGAGCAAAACCCAGTAGCCTACAGTACATGTCCCTTCAAAGTACTACACACTATTAACTGGATTACAAGCTACATATAGAGCAGCAGTCCCACATGGCATTGGGAGACTGTGGGAAAAGGAAAAGTTCAGCAGCAGCATCTTTTTTTTAACAATACACACCTATAAAATGCACCAGGCCTCATATATTGCCAATATCCCATGTGAAATGGGTGAATGCCATTCAGAATACCCTCAGCAAGCTCAGCAAAGGATGCTAGCTGCCAGCCATGTGTGGTTTCTACAGCTACAGCAGCATGTAAACATCCCCACAGCTGCTTTTCTAATGTTATTGATGTACATGTAAGTTAAGGCTCTTTAAGGACCTGAGGAGTTTGAACATATGATGAGGCACACAGAAGGCAAATAATCGCTCTAGACACAGGGCTAACTGAGAGAATGAGGGGCATGAGACAGCCACAAGGGTTTGGCCATCACTGCAGTTCAAAGGCAAAGATAGAGGAATGCAGGGTAGAAACGTCCTCCACAACAGCTTGGTTCTGCTTCTGATACATGGATACCTTCAAGCAGTTCAATGACTTTTCTGAAAGTTCTTGCCCTTGTCTTACCTTGAAGAAGACTGACCTCAGTGCGTGACATGTTGGCCTCCAGCATGATAAATTTGGACTCACGTGCTATTGCGCATGCTGAAAGAGTTAAAGCTCTCTGTAATGATTCCCTCTATCCAGATCCACTGTAAAGCATCTACAGTCCTTGTTAGGGACAAAACAAGGCTCTGGAGACAAACAGCCATACATAAAACCATGGTAGAGTTAGAATAATCAGTTAACCAAATGTGTTTCTGGACTGTGGTAGAAAGCGAGAGTACATGCAAAATATCCACAGAGGCACAGAGAGAACATGCAAACTGCACACAGAAAGAAACCCTGTTTGGACCAGGAACCTTGAGTTTGGAGCAGGAACCTTGAGTTTGGACCAGGAAAGGTCTTACTGTGAGGCAGCAGCACTGAGAACTGGACCAAAACAATAATTGGGGTGACTTTGTCAATCTTTGGTACATTGCAGTCAATAATAATGATTAAAAAAAAATTGCTGCCTTGCAAAAGTGCAAACATTGTACATTATTATCAAGGAAATGTAATGGGCATACAATTCTCTCTCAGTTTTACTTTCAGTTTTTAGAACACTCTAAAGTTGACAGTGACATGTTAGGTGACACTGTTCACTTATTTCCCACAAGTAGATTTTGAGCAAATGATGAGAGGGTGAATTATTATTGACAATGACCTAAACTGTACTGTGTGGGGTATGTCACTCTCCTGGGCATGATGAACATGTAATGTATAATTTGATGCAGCAATAATCCCAACAAAAACTGCTTCGTCAGGACCATTTTAAGCTGCAGGCCATTTTAAAGCCCTTTTGAACAGTACTTATTATTCACAACTCTGGCAGTGCAGCCACCTCATGGACAGAAGGAATGATTACAGTTTTTCATTGCTACAGTACTCAGTAACAATACTCTAAAATGTTGCTTTTCCTACTTACATCCAACCTGACATCAGTGTTTTTTATCCACAGCAGATTTATGCACACAGAAACTGCAGCCTACTTTTTAATGAAATTGTTTTTGAATTGATTTGGTGAATTTACTTTGCACTTTGCTAATGTGAAATACAACAGCATTAGCAAACACCATCTAATGCTACTCCCCTCTTTACACCAAACACCAAAGCAGATCTTTGATTCTAATGTTTTTGACATGGTGGAGAAACTGAAATCCAACAATGTCTAGAGGGAAACTGCTGAGCCACGACTGGAAAAAAAGAAAACTAAACTAAAATATACTGGTTTAATCTTTTATTGTAGAAGACCAAAGGTTGCACTACCAAATATGAATCACCTCCAAACAGAAAAATTGGATGATGTTATACACCATGCAGTTAAATGTTCTCCCCCTTACCGTGGACAACTTCAAATCCAATAAAAAAGCAAAACGTATAAAAGCTTAACACGTCATACAAAAAGATGCATATAAGACATTTTATCACTTTGCCTGTCTCTTCTGAAAGCTGCTTTGGTTACAACATAGTCACAACATCTGTCAACCTGGGTGCTGAAGGAGATTTCTTATATGTATTTCATTTTTCCATCAGCATCTTCTCTCTGTCTCTAAAATCTAAATGAATGGATGTAGTTACACCAGAGTGGGCTGTATTAGCAGTCTGCCAGAGCGCTGTCTCCATATTGGACACAACATCTGCGTGGAGCTGTTTGTCATAAAGATGTCCGCGCTGTGAAAGACAGTGCTATCGTGCTGAGGGCTGACAGAGTGGAGACCTTGGATGCTGAGCCGACTGCATTGGGGCCTGAAAAGTTATTGAAATAAACAAGTCTTATTGTTTGCTGTGAAAAAAAACAGACAAAACAAAACTTGAATCTGCAGCTTCTGCAAGCTACTTTAGTCACTTTGGACCAAAAATGTTTGGAAGTTATTGCTAAAGAAGGCTTCATTCTAAATACACTTCATGGGCATGTTTTGCACATATAGATCATGATTACAGAAGTTAGCACATTAGCACAGAAGGAAAAATTCTGAGTAGTATGATGAGACACTTTTGCATGTGCATGTGAAATGCGCATGCATTGTGCACGTCTCCTTGTTTGCATAATTTATGGTTTTATGATTCCTAATAAAGTGTTTTTGAAGTCCGTCTTATCAAATAATTTATGGTTTTATGGCCAAATGTATGTTTATAACCCCTAATAAAGTGTCTTTGAAGTGTGTTTTATGTCCGGACATATGTTTATAACCACTAATGAAGTTCTTTGAAGTTTGTATATGACCAGAGGTATGGTCATTCTATGCGAAAGTAAAATGGTAAAATTAAAGATTGATAATTTATGGTTGTGAAAGAATATATTTAGTAAAATACATAATCTAGTATTGTTGAGTTAAAACAAGTTTGAGTTTGAGCTTCCAATCAAGTAATGCCGCGCTGCTGTGATGCTGCCAATGAAGCTTCATTTAGTCAGAGTGAAGCCAGAGATGTTGGAAGGGGCATAGTTTTTTACCCATCTGATTCTGTATATTTTTATTTCTTATTATTCTATAATTCTTATTTCTTTATTAAACATTTTAAACTAAGAACTCGTCTCACTCATGTTTCAAATACTTGTTGCAAGACTGACTTCAAAACGGCAGTACAGAAGACAACTGAACAGAGTGCTGCAACAGTATGTATCCAACAATGGAGTGTGATGGTGTGTGAGAGCAGATTTACAGGAGTTTAGAGGCTATTTCCCCTTTGTGTCAAGGTAAAAAAGACAAGAGAGCCTTCTAGTTGTTCTTGTGGAAGGTCTGCATGTAGTCAGTAACTAAAACAGGAAAGTGATAACACATTACCCATGACTATATAGCAACACTATTTACATTTATACACTAAGCATTGTGTGACATAGTGCAAAATTTCAGACAATGTGCATACCACACACACATTCTACACCTTTTCTCACAGTAGTGACAAGTCAGTGCTTTTACATTAAATTCAGGGAGGATAAAGAAAGCTGCATTTGTAACAGCTACCAGCCGTCCTTGATATGAACCAATGTTAAATGAGTAAGATGATATTTGATTTGATGATAAGCTTCAATTTTAAAGCATTTACTGTCCAATAGCTATCAAATTCCTAAAGGACCATTTCATCAGTTCCATTGTTGTACTGGTGTTATGACAAGATGAATAATAACTGTCGTGAAGTCATGTATGATGAGGATCCAAATGCAGGGATGTCAGAAGGCCAGTAATACTACAAACAATCCTTTACTGTCCAAGAGGTGTGAAACCAGACAGACGCCACAAAAGACCTGGGGTCACATTTACTAACGTGGCGTATGTACAAAATGGGGCTTGAAAACTGCGTACGCTGCTTTCCACGCAAAGTTTGTGATCTACAAAAAACAAACTTGACGTGAGAATGTGCGGTCCGTTAGGCAAACTCTGACCCAAGCGTATGCTGGTTTTGGAGACTGGGGAAATTGGCGACGCAGATGGTGAGGTGGGGAATTGAAGCCAGACTGCATCATGACTCCTCTCAGACATTTAATTTTATTCCATATCAAACTGTAATCAGAGATCGACTTCATCATCAGCAGTAAAAAACTGTGTTAATTATGCTAGCACTGGTGAGCCAGAAGGACCTTTCAAATAAATAAAAATAAGGTCTATAAACCAACTTAAACCCCAATAGTCTGCACAACGTTTCATCAAAGTTTTCTCACAGTCACATTCCTCTCCCTGATGATCACCAAGGTAACGTGTACCACAGATTAATACATAGATTATAACAAGGTGTGAAGCATCAGGCTAATTGATGTAAACATTTAAATACTGTGGTGACTCTCCTGAGTAATGCTGCGTCATGGATGCACTGGTACTGCTGGGAGACCTGGCAAATGGGAGGAATAGGAGGGAACGCGTTTTCATGGATCACCAGGATTACCTGGCCCATGATGATGACTGGCTGATATGCCGATTTAGACTCCCTGGAGCTTTACTGCTGGATCTATTTGCTGAACTGAGTCCAGGGGCCTCATTTATAAAACCTGTTACACAAGAAAACATTGCGTGAAGCAGGGTGAAATTTGCGGTTGCAATATTCCTCGCAAAAGTCTGGATCTATAAAGAATTTCCGTGCTTAAAAAAATTCCCAATATTCCGAAAACTTGTGTAATCTTGTGTAATGCTCTCGTGAGGTTTTCTAGACTGCATTTGAGTGACGCTCCAACGATAGCAGGGCCTTTCCCCTTTGACCTTAGGTTGTCTGATCAGTAGTAAAATTTCAAGTCACTAACTTTTGTATTGACTGAGTGGTTGGTTAAACATATTTTTTCTTTCTGGTAACAGTAAATAGCAAATACTGTACTTACATTTGCAGTCTAGGTTAAACAAATCCCAACTCTCTCAGTATAAAAAGTAACAAAACGTTCTGCTAATGCAGTTGATCAGGGCTCTGAATGGCTCGTATGCTAGCATGTTCTTGTCACCCAGGTCAGTGGCCAAGTTTTCATTTAAATGTTGTTTATTGTTCACTAGTTTTACAATTGGGGTGTATTTGTTTTTTTTGTTTTTTTTCATGCAGTCCAGGGTTAGCTTCATGCAGGCTTTGAAAAGCAGCTCTTGCTAACAGAACATACTGGTGTGTACTGGTCTTTAAAGAGCTCTGAATGGCTCCGTACTGCCTTCCCTCACCCACCCACGAGTCTTGGGTTACTGTTGTGTTTTTCCCTATACTGGCCTTAACAGAGCACAATGAATAATTTTACAAGGAAATAAAAATTGAGAGATACAACATGTTTATATCTTAACTGGTTTAACTTGATGGTTAATTAGTGGGGAATACGTAATAGATAATGCAGCTTCACAGAATTGAAAATTTACTTGAAAGTAAATTTAAAAGTTGGTAGTTTTACTTTTGTAAGATTGTTGATGTGGTACTTTTACTTGAGTAAATATTTTGCAGGTTATTTTTACTTGAGGTACTTGAGGTTACCAGGTTACCACCACTGGTTACAGTTCATGGTTAAAACAATTTTACACACATTTTACTTTAGTTCTAATTTTATACTTATACAAGTAGAAAGAAAATTTTACAGACACTATTATAGTTCTTCTTTGTAATACAAAATAAGAAAAGCTGAAGAATAAAACAATTTAAAAGGCGTGGAGTAAAAAATACAGCTGCAGAATCTTCACAGAGGATAAACAATGAGCCAAGCAGTTACATTTGTGTACACAAATAACCCCCCAATTTATATAGCAATCTGCTGGGTCACGTATCCAACATGTAGGCTATACCGAGACTAGCAGTTCTCACACGTATTCAAAGCAAGGACAATCTAGAACACTACTGTCCAAATATTACCACGTTTAAGTACAAACTTTCTTTGCAGGAGTGTTTGTAAACTGTTCATCATTAAACCGTGTCCTGCAGGGTGAACTGCGAGTTCCTGTGTGAGACAACTCCTATACAAGTAGCGTACACATAGGCTATTTTTAGTTAAACTGTGCACAAAGTATTTCCCTGAAAGAAAAAAATACTGTTACTATGCAACGTGAAGACTTGGTAGGACAGGAATCTAGGAAGAAAAGATTATATCGTATACTCTATCTAAAATAAAAAGAGTCATCAATGAACACATCAAACCGGATTAGCTGCGCATTAATCAGCTATTAATTAATCCTTGCACACACACGTTACAGTGATCGTGTGCACACACAGATCGTAGTATCAAAGCCTTACTGACTATTGGACACTTCCAAAGTAGCCTACAATAAAAATGAACGCATCCTTTCTTCAGAAAAATGTTTTCACCGATCGATCTGGCCCGAGCAGCTTACACACACACACACACACATTTGTGCTATTAAACATATTGAGTCTGAAGAACCAGATTAAATACAACTCTTCTGATTGATTGGAACAAAAATGAGTGTTGGAAAATATCATAAAATATGCATGAAGCAGTGGAAAATCGCCTAAGTGCCAGTTATTATGACAGAGAAACTATTTTATTCTACTCTCCTCATCCCAGACTGTCCAAGACAGACATAAGTGGCTGTTATTTTTTTCCATTGCTGATTAAAACTCTGAGTCCTTGTGGCCTGTCTGGTTGTAAATCTAAGCTGCTGGCGCTTTATTACTGCGGGACTGCAGACAACCCGACCCATTACTCAGCAAAAAAAGAAAGCAGCGCTTGTGGAGTCTGTGCGCTGCGGCACCGTGATGCGCACACGGACATCATTTTATCAGAGGAGGCTGTAGAGGGGAAGGGGAGGTTACAGTCTGCACTCTCAGGTTTTTACGTATGGCTCATGTAACTGAGCTTAAAACAGGCTGTACCTTGCTGTCGAGGACGCAGCCTCCCTCGTGGAGCACCTTCACCTCCGCAACGAGCTCTCCGTCGGAGGCTGCTGAAGCTGACGCATCCTCCTGGCTCTTCCCGTCCCGCTGCGCTGAACTCTGTGCTCCCATATTGAACTGTCACAAACCAGCACCTGCCTTCGGTCACGTTTTTACTCTAAATGAGTCCCCCCCTCCCCAAAAAAGGAAGCGTCTGCACCACTGCGTTTGAACAAGTATCCAAGGCGTCCGGAGTGTGAGCTTTAAGGTGTAGCTCCGCCCTGAGGTGTCCTGGATTTGAAGAAGTGTGAGGACCACCGAACTCTTTTAGGACACCCCCACCTCCTGCATCTCCCGTCTGTGTCTGTGGGCGCGTACAGCATCAGAGGCAAAAGTGCTTTAGAGAGCCGAGAGAAGAGGGAGTGAGTTAATGAATGAAATAAATAGTTCTGACCCTCTACAGAAGAAATGAGATTTTTGTCCAGACTAACCTAGAAAATGTCATCAAAGCATTAAAAAAAAAAAAAAAAAAGTACATAGGGGAAAAACCAGCAAGTCCATGTAAACATAAAGTAGTCTACAGTCATGTGCATAACCTTTAAGGCTATTTTTTCCTGTACAAAGATAATGAAATTCATCTGCTCATTGTGGGTCTTTGTATTAAAGAAGATCAATTTTACATGGACACCAATCTGCTTTCAAAATCTAGCTCAAAAAGAAAAACTGTGTAAGCAATAGTAAATACCTCCATGATTCAGTAGCTTGCGCCTCCACCTTTAGCAGAGCCACTGAAGTAGTCATTTCCTGATTAAATTTATCAGTTGCTCATCCCATTTTTCTTAACAACGTTGCTTCAGCTTATTGAGGTTTTTGGGAATTTGCTTAGGCACATTAGATACTGCCATGCATTTCAGCTGGATTAGGGGCTGGACCCTTCGAAACTTGATTTTTGTTTTTGTTCATGTTGTTGTAACATTTTATTTTTCAGCCATATTATGAATTGGATCATTGTCCTGCTGCATGATAATTTTAATTCAGTTCAATTCAGATCTAAAATTTGCCTCTACAAGTTTATGGCATGTTTATGTGACAGCAAAATATCCCTAATCATGACACTTCCACCATGGTGCATGGCTTTGGGAACCATGCTTTTCTGTTGAACACTGAACAACAGGTATTAAAGCCAGACAACTCCATGATGATCGCGTCTTTCCATCGGACATTGTTCCAGGAGTCTTGTGGGTTGTTCACGTGCAGCTTTTTTTAACCTTGTTTGTGCTTCTGTGATCTATAGAGGCAGAACGTTTTTTTTTCTTGGCAACCCTTAGAAATAAACCACACTTGTCTGTTCAGCCTTCTTCTAACTGTGATGTCATGGATTTTCTGTGTGTGTGTGTGTTTGTTTAAGCTTTGCTCAGGCTGACCTTGGTGTAAATTTGTTGTGAAGTCCAATCGTGACAACTGTCTTATGTGCTTCTTACTTGTGAATAATCTTTCTAAATTTATAAAATTTAGCTCCCAAAAGCTCATCAATAGCTTTATAACCCATTCCAGATTGGTGTGCAGCAACAATTGCTCTGTAAAACTGTTACTTTTGTCTTCCCGTCTTGGTATTGTGTTAACACACCCAAATGCCCCTCCCCCACTGCCAAAACATCTACCTAATGTTGGGTTAATACTGTATGAATTTGTTGTGGGATAAACCCATACCAGCCCATTGTTGCTCAGAAAGCGAGGTCAGAGATCTCACAATGAGCTCAAAAACTTAAGATGGAACCGTCATGCTGCCAAAGACGGGCTGCGATAGATTTTAAGTCGGTGTCAGAGATTTAGAGGAATTGTCTCATAGTGTGTCCATCGCTGCAGCTACGATTTTTTTTTGTCAAAATAGTAGCCTAGCAACAACAGTTCCGGATAAAATTACAAAATGGCAAACAAATATGTGCAAACTGGTTGACATCCACCCCTTTTAAAACCTAGTGAAGCAGTTAGGGGGTAACTTAGCATTATTTTCTTTGTGGCTTATTTTTGTTAAAATATTAATGGCACGCTATTCGTCTAATATTGTGTTTACACCATACAAATACTATTATCTGATAATTTCATAATGTTTTTTTGTTTTGTTTTTTTACACATAAACGTACACACATATCAAAAAGAAAAAAGATTCAAAGATGAGACACAAACCTTTTCACAAGACCAAATAAATTACTTTCATTGTGAAAATGCTGCAAAATAACACTTGTGTACTTTAAATAACAGTGTGTGGTCATATTTTTGCTGCAGCATAATGAGATAATGATGAAAATTAGGTAAAGTTTATTTTATACTTTTTTTGTAAAATACAAGTGTGTGGAATATAGTTGTGCAGTCAATATACAGGTAACAGGTCTGTTTAGAAGGAAGTAATTAAATATTTTTTTATATTAGATCTACTTAAAAACATTGAGAGCAACATACTTATTATAACTCGTAAAACTTAATAAAAAAAATCAATACAGACATAAGCAGAAGAAATGCATTTCAAACTAAATGTAACTGTTTTTATAGTCTAAATGTCAAAGCTCGGTTTCTTGATTACTTTGTGTGATTCCTTGTTAATAAGATCAGGAAACTTTTCCTTTCACGTCTAAGTTCACATCACAGACAGAGCGAGCTTTCTCATGCTTCACCAGCTTGGATCCTTTTAATTCTCCACATATAACATGATAGGTTTTCCCTCTTGTTTACCCACACCAAATCTTACGATGCATACCTTATCTGAAGTTCCTCTAATGGGGCTTGTAATTTAATATATCTAATGCAGTTTTCAGTCCAGATCTAATTTCTCCAACATGGCCTACACTACACACAGCAGGTCCTCATAGGTCCAAAACACACACTGGTTCACTGCAGTGAACCAGTGTGTGTTTTGGAAATTTCTTTTGAGCAGCTATGTCTCGCGGACGCTCAGGTTTAAATCTTAATTGCAGGTTAAGCTGTGTGCCATTTTGCTTGGAATTTTAGAAGGCACAAATTACAGCGTAAGCTCCCAAAGCCAAGTTCACATGGGCCCCAGGGTCCCGACAGCCAAACCCGAAACGCACACAGTGCAACAACACAAACAGAGACTCCGAGCAGAGAAACGCAGAGGGGAAATATGAAGTCTTAGGGGTTTATGAGCCGTTCAAGTGTTGACAAAGAAAACAGACGCAATATTAGAAGGAGTTTTTTTTTTTTAAGGGTTAACTTGAGCATTTAAAAGCAGTTAACCATTTTGTTCTTAATTTTTATGGCTGTACTTCTGAAAATTCTTCATCTTGTTTTATTCAGTAATAAGTGTAATTTTTAGGTTGCATTTCACTCATGAGACTAAATATTTTTCCAGGTCATGTATACTTGTTCATGCCAACAGAATAAGTGGCTCAGCATCCCCAGATCTCAGTCCAGTTCTTTAAAAAATACTAATCAGATACATGGAGAGGCCAACTTTGAAACTCGGAAAACTCACAGATCAGCAACATATGTCTTGATATCTGAGGAAGTCTTGTAGAGTCCATGCTTTGATAAGTAAAAAGTGGTTTAGATTCATAAGGGGGAACCTAGGTAATAGAAATCAGGTGCTTTTAATGTTTTAGCTGATCTGGAAACCTCAAGTGTTTCATTTTTAAACAGACTTGAATTGTGACTTAACTGAGAGTTGAATTCAAATTTAAGCAAGTTTCTTTTTTGTGCTTTTTAAAAAAAAAATCTAACAGAAAATGTGGATCGATAAAACCAACCCACAAGACTGAAGTACGTCAATGATTAAGAGAAGTCACACGTTGCTTATTTCAGAATCTTAAACTTTATGTCCAAGTCAACTGAAGTATCACTAAAGGCTCTTGTGCATCTGCAGTGTTCACAAGATTAGTATAACTCACACATGAAGATCTAATTTGATGAATGTTAATGCTGTTTAGACAAATAGAACACTGACACATTATGAGCCTCAAGGAATGCACATAATCACTGCAAAGAACTCTGTGTTGCACAACTGTAATAATGTTTTCTCTTAATGTCCTTTATAATGCAGTTTTTAAGACCTCCCTATTTTTGCCATATTCAAACACAAAAAGAGGAAGATTGAAGCATTTTGCAATCAGAATATATATATGTGTGTGTATATACATATGTACATATGAAATGTGTGTGAAAAACTATCACTGAACTGAAGTAATCTAATTGTTTTCTATATAACTGGAAGTCTAATAAAGCTGGAGTTTCTTCACAGCAGTGTTTCAGTTTACTGAGGTTTTCAGGACGTCCCCAACTCCCCTCCTCAATATTTTATTTAGTTTTAAGTCTGAACTTTAAAGAAGATGGTGCAACACCATAACTACACCATTTGTTTTAGCCATTCTGCTATATATTTGTTCATTTGCGTGGTATCATTGCCATGTAACAGTTGATGGTGAACTATGCAGCTGCGCATTGTCCAGTTTAATTAGCCTTGAAACAAGTCTAAATCAACAGCTCTGCACCACCGTGCTTGACAGTTGAGATGTCTGTGCTGTTTGGTTTTCTCCCTGAGCTTTGTGTTCTAAGTTTTCTCCTTTGCGTTTTATACGCTTGGACAAATCTTAAAAGCCCAAACAGATAGCAACATCTTCAAATTACAACCTGACTGGGGTATAGAAGGAATAACTCAGTCAGAGGGATGTCTGGGTCTCTTTGCTCAAGATGCAACCCCAATTCTGATAAGTGGAGGTTGATGGATGGATGAATGAATGGGTGAATAAATCTTGAAAAGACTAAAAGCATTTGGTGAAACATAAAAGCAGAGGTGATATTGGTATTTGTCTTGAGTTTCGAAGTGTACCACTAACTGCTTCTGTGGATTGTGTTTCTTATTTGATTCATGGAGCAAGAAGATGCTTATAAATGAAAGACAGTTTGATGTCATCTTTGTGGAAAAAAATTACCTCGAACCAGTAAACCAGTAATTTGCCACTGTGAATTGGTGACAACACAGGCGACTGCAAAACTAAAAAAAAAACATTTTAAACACATTTGTAAGATGAATGAACCAAGACAGTGCTCTTTATTACTCCTGTCCACAGCCAAAAAAGATAAATGTGTTGGTGAATGACCTTCAGCATGACAGGCCCTATCAGCAGTAATGTGATGTCATCCAGAGGAGGAGGGGGATGGAAGAAAGGAGTAAGATGAAGGAAGGAGGTTCTTTATGCTTAAACTGAAAGCCTTTCTTGATATGTCACTGCCTCTGCTCAATAAAGTGAGATATAAAAGGAGCAGAGTTACCTACATCAAGTCACACATTTAAAAATACTCTTTTGTTGGAAGAAATACGACAGTCTCCTTTGCTGATTCTATTTTGACCAAATAGTATTAAAATACAAACCAGAGTGGATCATCATTATGAGTGACATGCTTTCCATACAACAGAAGTGTAAAATTCAACAAGGAGCCACATTAAATGCACATTATATGATGATTGAATTAGCAGATCACTGCATCAGCTGCAGGCTTCAACAACAAAGTGGATAAATGGTTCAATTTTTGTTAAGACATTCTCACACAACTGTCAGCTGAAATACAAACAACTTTTTTTTTTCTTTTTTCTTTTTAATGCAATAATGAAACAGTGGGAAACGTGTTTTCAGACAGGGGCTGGGTGACTCAAAGAATGTGGCCCTGAGGGCTGATGTCTGGTGTGGGCACCAGGAGAGGGCTCGCCCTACAAACAGCAGGGTCCGACACAAAATGAGGTGGGGGCAATTTCACAAAGAGAACAGCATTTACATGCGCTCCTCTAGACCGAAACTGACATGATGGAAGACAGATGGTAGGGGACAGTATAGGCCTCACGTGGAACCTATAGATTAAACAGTTTTTTTTCTTTTTAAATGCTTACAATTATGGATGTTACCGTGGAAAGGACATTTCAGTTTGACAATGACTTGTGAAACAGCTATTAAATTACATAATATGCCAATCACAATGAATATTCATTTAGCCTGAGTTGCCTGACTGTCTGTGTTTTCAGGTCCTGCTGCAGTCAAGAATCCAAATGGTGCACACTAAGCAGGAGACACACATTATACCTCCACAAACTGAGATAACGTTTCGAGTCCGAGGCCCTGGAACTTCAGCACCCAGGACAAGAAAACGGTTCTGAATCATCTGCACAACTTTACTCACAGTCGTATTCAGAGACCTGTCCTTGGTACTGAAATTAGCTGCTCTAATAAAATATGAGTGCTATAAGACAATCAGGAACTCGTCAAAAACGACTCCAGTCTGACAAAAACAGGAATTTTCCAGCACATAACAGAGTGATGATGAAGCACCACCTTCATGAACACTACATCTTCATATTTGTCATCGGGTCTGAACAAGAGGATCAGAGTTTCACACATACCAAATATGTTGTTGGTGCACTAATGGATAAATGACAGCATTCCTTTAGCAGCACCTGTAGTTTTTAGTGCCTGATCCTGACCCTTGAACACAAAGAATAGCAGACTCAGTAGGTGTGGAATGCCACATGACAGACACATGTGCATGCATGTACGCTGGCTAAATGCTACAAAACGAAACACCTCGTAATGACACATGCTGCACGCTGGGGTTCTGCTTGGGGGCCTGATTGTCTGGTTGTACACAAGCTTCCAGTGAAATGGAAGAAGAGTTGCATTTCAAGTACTGGATAAAGTGTGAACAATCTTAAAAGTTTAAACTCTGAGAAAGAAAAAAAGTTTTTTTTGTTTTGTTTTTGGATTGAGGCTAATTCCTCGCTGCGAAATTTATGAGGCAACAAAAAGTGCAAAAATGTTTACGACATCAGATGTGAACATCATCAGTTAAGTATGAAAACACAAGTACACAGCCTTGAAGTCAATAAAAGGTTTATTTGAAAGGCACTTGTGAGCGATGAGATTCAAACGCTGAACAACTTTTGTCAGTAGGTGAAAAAGTGTTTTCAGACAATTCTGTCTACACTTAGTAAAATGAACTTTTTTTTTCCTGTGAGAGGAAACATTTTCGTAGATAAATTTATATTTATTCAACACAGCCATTAATGCTAATGTTTTGTGTTTCAGGGTCTGGCTGGTGTACCTTTTTTTGCTCAGATTCTGATAGTCAGATGACATAAACAGCAGGTTGAGTGCAGAGATAAGTCATACAATAAAAAAATAAACAATAAAAACAACAGTGAAATGACAAGACAGACCTAATATAATGTTTCTCATGTAGTGACTTTCAGTGAATGTATGACTTTTCACAGTTAGCAGTAATAAACTGGTATGGACACTAGAGGTTAAATGGAGAAGATAACAGCTGTTTCAGGGGACACCAGCGGCATTTACGCAATATGTCCTCAGTTCACTTACAAAAAAGTTAATAAAATTCAGCACCATTAAGACATCTGAGTAAGTCTCTTTTTTTTCTAAACAGAGTAAAATTAGAAGGCTGAAAACATGACAAAGTAAAACTCAAACTGACTGAAATTAACTTCCAGTCATGTATGAAAATATATGAAAAAAAATGGTATAAGTATACATAAAAACACAGAAAGTACAAATAGCTGAAAAGAATACACTTACAAGATATTCTCTATAGGTGTACGTCTTTGGTATAACACACTGATGTGCAAATACAGCATAAAACTTTTGTTAAGTTATTACTTCCCCCCCCAAATCATGTTACTTTAGCCTGAAAAACAGACGATTGCGTGTTTAAGCTTGATTTGGTCTAAATGAAACCACACCGTTTCCTAACGCTGCCAACTTTCCATTCAAAACAATGATCTAATACGGAGTTTGCTGGATAAAATAAGACCGCAGAGTAGTGATGTTGCAGCACGTCACTCTGGACTACTTCAAGTATTTCAGTATTCTGGCTGGTTGTAGATCTACTAATCTGCGTGCAGTGGAAGCCTGTGTCCTTTGATGAGTCCCACTGAAAATATAATGTAAAGTTTCTGTTATAAAGCAGACGGAAGTATTGGGGCTGCTGGGTATTGTAAGACGACACACATCACATCGAAGGAGCAGAAAATCTAATGGCGCACGCGTAGAGCTGAGAACAAAGCTGGGAGCCTGGAGAGAGAGAAAGAGAGAGGGCGAGAGAGAGAGAGAGCGAGAAACAAAAACAGTGTGTTATCACCCATGTGACAGGTTGTGTAGCCTCACACATAACTGAAGAATCCAAAAAGAAAATGGAGAGTAACACAGTAAAGAAAACATGAATAAATCCCCAATAAAGACTGCTGACTAAACAAACAATCAAACGATAACTGCTCCATCTGATGTATGGGGTGGAGGAGTGGTCTATAGTGATGCAAATGAGGTCATACCTACGAGAATGTAGTGAGCATGCTCAGAAGAGCCCAGTGATTTCCTCTGTGACAGGGTCAAGGTCTATGTCATAGAAGCAGGGCCGGGTGGGCAGGCCAGGCATCGTGCTCATCTGAGGGAAAGAAAACAACAAATCACAGACAAGAACTTGAGTCAATATTGATAAGACAATAAATATTACAAGACGTCTGATTTAAAGCCACCACACAAATAAATCTCATTAACAGACAGCTAAATTGTCTTATGGGAGCCATTTCCTTCCCTCCTGTAGTGAACAGAAGAAATACTAATAACCTGAAAGGATAATTAGTGATTTTTTTGAAAAATGGGAAAAAAAACAAAAAAAAACCTACACAAATATTTCTTAGCCCGCTGTGTTTAAGCAAAGAAGTGCACACTCAAGAAAACTCAACCTGGGACCTCTCTAAGGAAGAATACACTGCTGGATCTAATCTTCCAACTCTTTGATTTACACCAAAGCTCATAAATCTGTCAGCAGCCGTGGAGTCAAATAACAACCTAAGATTATAGTCTATATAATAACCTAAACCTCACATTAAATATTTAACCACAGCACAGATGCTCTACACTAAAGCACAACACAGAAATTACAACCAAAACTTGTTTTGACAGAAGCGCTGCAGGTCCAACTATAATTAAGTGCACCGCTTTGCAAAAAATCTAGAAACTCAAAAACAAAATCACTGCTATGACACAAAACTGGTTTATTCAATGGATGAGCATTTTAACTTGGAGAGCAAAACTCAAAAATACTAAAATTGATGGCAATTTTTGTCAGCTTATGTTGAGGTATTGAAAAAAAAATGATGAGGACTGAGTAATTCCATAATTGATAAGACTAATGGACTAAGTTAACTTGGTGTTAGCTGTAACAAATTTAGGGTGCAGAAAATGGCACCCTTGTTCTCAATGTTCTCGAATTATGGATGGCAAAAGGCTGCTTCCCACAAAAAGATCCCAGATAAAGTTAACTGCAGCTGACTCACTCTAATGAACCAATCTCACATGTACAGAAAGCCTGCTCGCTTCCAAAAGGGCTCATCTGAGTTTTTCCTATGCCATGCAGATCTTAAAAAGCAGATATATGTATTCTTTTTTTTTTTTTTTTTATTCCCCATGAAAACGTCAGAGACCTAAGAGGAAGTGACAGAGGATGTGGATAATGTGAACGCTATTACAGCCAGGCTAGCTGCAAACCTGGATGAAAAAGTGCTTTATTCATGATAATTAGTTGGTTTAAATCATGACCAAAAAAAAAAAACAGCCCTTTATGAAATTCAGACATCCGCTCACTGACTAAGATTTCCGTTTTCATTTTGGCTGCTAGTATGTGCCACCTAGTGTTGCTGGTGCTCACTACAGCAGATCTTTTTATGAATTTGGGATTTGTGTGAATGCAACTCTGCCAACGCCAACGATATTCTCCAACATTTACAACATAACAGATTTATTCATAAAATAGTGAACATCTGAAACAATGGGGTGACATTCATCATAATCCTGCTCACGGCGTCCATATGTTCTGTTGCTATAAAAAGCTAATTCTTACCAAGGACATGCCCGTGAAACTGCACAAAGACTGACTCAGTAGGAAAGAAATAAAGAATTAAAGCTCACAGTGGAAATGGTCCCTAATGAAATTTGTGACATCACTGCAAAAGGGAGCGCATGAATGGAGACTCACAAGATGTTGACATCATGTGCCGTGGGCACCAAAAAAACCCAAGCAGCCCTGAGTCACTAACTAGAAAAGTTAGATCCAGCTTCAGTGTTTGTTATATAAAAGGCAGAAGTCTGACTCTTAAAAACACTTTTCCTGTCCCAAAACCCACCCAGACCATCCAGTCCGCACATTACTGTAAATCATCTCGCTCATTAGACAGGCAGGGACATTCTTTGCATGCCTCCGTTCTTCTGACCCAGGG
>JBAMYA010078398.1:0-23807 GCA_037176975.1 Arrhamphus sclerolepis | reverse complement strand
AACATCTCTCCTGTTTGCATTATGAGGTTGTAAGTAGGAGGTCTTGACAGACTGGCTTCAGAATTATCTGAGAACCACAGCCAACATATCAGACTCACTGCCAAGGGGAAGAAAAAGTCAAAAGGTCAGAAACACAGATGTGTGCAAAGCATTTGTGTTTACCTTCATAAGAAAAAGTGGTTCCATTCCAAAAAAAAAAAGAAAAAAAGGAAGTGAAACAGGAGAGATGTTAGATAAAAGAGCTGAATTTTACTTAAGATTTACTTAAGTTATAGACATAAGTTATATGAGTTAACAACGCAGGATATACAAACATTGATTAGACATCACAAAGAAAAAAAAAGGAAAAGCTGATCTCCTGCTCAACGTTTAGAAATAGAATCTGTACTGAGAATTATTTTTGTATTCCAGATTTCTTTTATTTTCAAAGCACAGTTCTATTTAAATCTAGCTGTGGTGGGTGTGTGTATAGTGTGGATGTGTTTGTTGTGAGTCACATTTCTTCAATGTACAATCACCACAGCTTTTCATATTTTTCCCCCCATTATTGTTTCATAAAGCTTGTCATCAAACTCATTAAGAATATATATGACACAGACTGTATATACTTCATGTAGTGATAACCCTGTACAGTATGTATTATATGAGGTTCTTTGAGCCTAGACTGAACAAAATGTATGCTCTTGCAATTGGTTTCTAGGTTTCACAGAGCATACATGACAGCTAGGTTGTTGTAGGACACTAGTCATATTACAAAGGTTTAGTGTTCCAAAATCTGAAGTATTTTAATTCTCACTCCTTCCAGTCACTTACCATTTACAATGAGAGTCTGTTTACTTTTACAGCAGTTACAGGCAGTATGTTATCTATATAAATGCAGCATTTACCTTCAGTAAAAGTTTATAGATGCTTATTTATGATGCCTTTACACTGTATATACTGTTTGTGTGTGTGATGAGAGCAGTTAAGGATACGTTTTTAACGTTTAGTTTTTCAAAGGTCTCCTGAAATAGGAACAGGTTATATCCAGGAAATCAGGTGGTTCCAGATAAGACTGACCAAATGAGGCTATTCTTTTGTTAAATTATTGATTTATTGTGCTTTGTCTCTATATGTGAACTGAAAGACTGACTGCGTATTCTAACGTGGGACCTATAAGTTCACAAAAGTAGCTTTAAATGATGAGCGGTACTATACGTTAACACCCCCCTGAAAATGTATCTATGCACTGGACCCGAGGGTGAGCCGTACAACATTTTCTGGGAACTAGCAGGAGAATGTGCAACAGTCACGTGTCTAATGTGAGGAAACCCAATAAGAACATCCTCTGCAGACATGATGGACCTAAACCCAGGACTGTGGTGCTGCGAGGCAGCAGAGCTAACCATGGAGCCATCGGGTTGTTCTGATAACAAGCCCTGGGGCACAGAGCACCAAGGAACAACTCAGCTTTGTGTGATAAGTTGTAAATACTGCCTCACCTCCTGTAAATATATATAAAAAGATTATTTTTCAACTTGAAATAGAGATGCTTACTTTTAATGTAGTGATGGCAAACACTGATAAACGTGAAAAAGTAATTTTATTTCCCTTGTTGAATGGAGTTCAGTGTACAGATTTAAGATATTGTGCATATGGAAACCTACTGATGGTGTATCACAGATGACTGTAATATTTAGTGTTAACTGAAGATTCATCCATATCTAAATAGACTTTTATTTTACAGTATTTCAAAGCTTGCATGATTAGGTGCTCCATGTATACAATGATGACTCAAATAAAGCAATTGTATTTTTATTTGGTTGCTGAGTATTTTGTTTTAAATAACACTGAAGCTCAAATTTACTTAGGATCATTACTGTGGATCTGTTCACTCCCAACTGATGTAATTTATAACTATTTTTTTCTAGAAATATAATTGTTTTAAAACAAGCCAGGTATGATAGTTTCAGTTTAGTTAGTTTTTCTTGCAACATTGCGAAAGGTGCACAGACTTACCTGAAGTAATTCATCTGCATAGTATAATGCAGTAATTAGTTCATGACGAAGGTTAAAATATTACACAACACAGAAGAACACTGAGGGATAACTTCTGTCCACACTGCACTTTCTACGACTGGGCCCTGACCCTAATCCTGGGATTACAGCTAAACTAGGCCAGGATTATAACAATGCTGTTCCCCTGGCTCATCCCCCACTGAAGGACAGGTAAACCCGCACATAAACACACGTACCTAATAGTATCTGAGAAGAAACAATCCGTCCTTTATTGATTTGCAACTAATGGATTAAATAATTTTATTTTCTTCTTTGAAAGACAACTGTTTTCTTGTAATTTCTTGTTTCAGTCAATAGAAGTCGATCAGGATAAAATAAGAACAAGAACACTTAAATTGTTACATGAAAAATAAATTGTCTTTATTGAGTTTGGAATATATCAGCATAGGTCCAAAAATAGTTCATTGGAGGATGGTGTCAGAATTCGCTGCAAAAAGAGAAGAAAAGAAAAGAAATAAGACATTTTGTGGCAGTAGTGTCAAAATGTCAGAAATATATTAAAAACAGCATGATTCAAGATAGTTTATTTCACAGTACAACCAGATACAAGTATACAGTGTACTGAAATTGCATTTAACTAGGTCCTACCTGGTGCATGTGCAAAAACATAATTAGATTAAAAATATTATACGCACACACACACACACGTGCATTAAAAAATACATTAAATTAGCTAAATGATTGGACAAAGACATACCACAAAGGCATAACAGAATATTTGTTATAAGAATAAAAATTAGAAGTTATGTGAGATGGACAAGGACAGAGTCAGAAGAAAAACTGCATGTGCTACCTTCAGACAGTTGTTTGTAGATGCGCTCCTGCTCCTCTCTAACCTTCTTCTCTGCTTCTTCAACCCTCCGCTCCTCCTCAGCAATGGGTTTCAGGTACTCTAAAGAAAACCCACAACACAGCAGTTCAAAAGTATATTCCTAATAGTGCAAATACGATACTCCAAAAAAAACATTATAAGTGGTAACCTATGATGGAGAGAGTTGTATTTGAATATTCAGAAGATTCTTTGCACAGTAGGTCTGAATGGACAGATCAGTTATAGATGTTATACAACAACAGAATTTAAATCTTCCAACATCCAGAGAAGAAATAAGAGATGTAACAGAGTCAAAACCTTTTTTCAAATCACTTAAATTAAATCAAATCAACTTTTTTGTTCTCTAGTTTGTTCATTTGTTGTACAGATGAGCTTTTTATTGAACTTTAATTACTTAACAAAAAAAGTAATCAATTTAAAAGAAAACCAGTCCCTCCACTTTAAATGAAAAACCTAAAGGAAAACCTTAACTTGGGGGAATCTGTTTAAGCCTTATTTTACTACAATGAAATGTCCAATTATCATATTAAATACATTTATCAACAACAGTTGAGATTAAAAAAAAAAATCTGTGTAATTCTTTCTATCAATTAGTAGGATAACAGAATCACATAGATGATGACACTAAATAATTTCCATGAACTGAACTTCTGCTGTTGCAAATCCTCCTTCTTATGAAGACAGGATGCACTGAAATCCATAATTTCAGTGTCTTCGACAAACTAATGTAAATAAGTTAAAATCTTTTTTTTTTTCTTTTTTAAAATACTCCAAGAAGACATGCTGTCATTAAATTATTGCATTTGTCCCAACGGTTTGTGCATATTTATGTACAATGAGGTCTAATCAGTAAACTAGTTATTTCACAAATATTGGGCCAAAGAGAAAGCAGTACACGAAATACAGTGAGATACTTGCTTGTTAATACCGGTGTTGTTTTTCTGAATATTTTATGTTTGAATGAGGTATTTGTCTCCTTGTCCTGTATATATCTGATCAGTTTTCCACACCTTTCCTAGTTCCAGTTATTCCTTCTTCTTTTTTTTTTTTTTTTTTTAGAAAAAAGAAGTTATGCAATTACTTATAAATTAAAATTAAATAAAATACATGTCTTCAAGGATTCCATTTTAGAAAATTGTACCAAAACATGATTATAGTTGAGGTTCTCTGCTGCTATCCACTTACCAAACCTCTGTTTCCCATATAACACTCCAAGCAGAAGAGCGGACCATCTGGCCGTCTAAAATAAAACAAGAGTAAACATTTCATTTGTGATTTGAATTGTATGTGTTTGTACTACTACTACTCAGCTTTGCACTACCCAGTGTCCAAAGAATGATTAAAGTTACGACGAAAACGCAAACAAGGGGGCGAAGTTCAGTCTGTCTCTGACCTTTCAAAAACATAAGAAAACACTAGCATTCATGCAGCTTACCGATATGACCCATTGGACTCTTTATCGTTAAAAAGTCAAGTTATCTACATCAGCTTTGTGAGATGTAGGAGATTATCCACACCTGCGTCGTTTTAGAAACAAATGTTCACCTGCGTCTCAATGTCAACGCCAGCGACGATTTGTTAGCCTGAACTACCAACAACGGTCAGTTCGCAAACCTTGTACCTAACAAAGCGGAACGGCGGATTCTTAAATATATTTTCCATACAAAACCACAACTTTTCTAATCTTCGGACAGAACATGCAAGTATTTTGGTTTAATTTTTACCTTAATAAGCGGTGACACTGCGACCGGAGGAACCATGATGGACGAAGCTAGAGAAAGACTTCCGGTCGGAGCGGAAGTACTTTTTCCAAATAAAAGAAGCACGGGGTCAAAAATTTCCTTTTTTTTTTTATTTTATCAAAATACCTTCATTACACCTGTTATTTCCTTTATTCTTTCTAACAGATGGTTATTTACCTAATTTGCATGACTTCTTTCTTTCTTCTTATATTTTTTTTATTTTAAAATAGACCAAAAAATACAGAGCCTTTTAAGTTTCCAGAGCTGCAGACTCTCCAAACTCTCTCTCTATTGTCACCTCTTCATCACATTTATTGTATTAATGCAAAAGAAGATTTATGTCCAATTTACGTTTATTAGTTCTTTTTCACTCATTTCGTTTTGAACATTAACAATTAAAGAAAATACATGTCTGAAAAATACACAATGAAAATGAGACGATAAACAAGCTCAAAAAAGCTAATATTAAATGAAGCCTTGTTCCCATGAATGCACAATGAAAAAGGAGTAAAGAAAAACAAACAGGGCAGCAGTTACATCATCAATTTTCATGAATTATATTTGTTTGGATTCAGGGAACTTCCTCTAAAATCCTCTTCCTTCTTTTCTTTTGCCACTTTTTACTGCTTTATTGCTTTGATTTGTGTTACGAACCTTGTAAAGACAGGCTTGAACCTGCATGATTAGTGGCAGAGTGTTGTGTTTTGAAAGAGTGATGAAAACTTTTGGCTTTGCATGTCTTTAAACGTGAGAAAAGAATTATAATGTCTTATTGAAGATAATCATCACTGTTCTTTTCACTGCTTTTTTTTTTTTTTTTTTAAAAAAGCAGGTGTGCAATTGCATTCTCAACAAGACAAGCTCAAATGTATTTAAAAAAAAAAAAAGAAGTTTGAAACATATGCAGTTCATAATTATATGTACATTTCCATCTCAAGCAATTTGGCACTTAAACATATTGAAACTTAGCAATAGAGATAAACATGCAATGTCATACCACTGACAACAATTTAAAAATTTCAGGTATATTATTAAGCAAATATGAAAGCTATATTTTAAAATGTTACAAAATTGTAGACAATGACTTAAAATAATGTGTTGTGGAGTTTTTAATGCCATCCTGATGGAGGAAGAAATAAAGAAAATGAAGAAATAATCAAATACTGTTATTGCAATAAATGTCTCCCACCATGTTTTAGCCCTGCAAGTAGTTTGTCAATTTTAAAATTCTTTTGTTTTTTCAAGAAACCAGCATCAAAGGTATGCATTATTCAAATTGTTGTATTGTTTAAGAATTTCAAGCTGCCTTGTCTCTAAATCTTTAAATAACACACATTTTTTTTTCATGATTCAGTCACTAATTGACAAATAGGAAGGGGGAAATTTAATGATTATCAGGCTCAACATTAACTCATAGTGTATCTCATCAATACCATAATAAATAACAAAGTGAGCAGAATCTGTGTAAAACTATTGGTCCAGAGAAGCATGATCCTCAGTCGTTGTCATAGATACACTCTGGAAAGAAAACAGTGATTAAAAGGTGTTTCATTCTCCTAAAACATGATTTTGCTATAATGTTCAGAATTTAATTTATTAAATATTCATGATTAAGTCAACATACCATCTCCTCCAATATCATCATAGATTTCTCCATCGCTGTTGATAAAATGAGAAGTTTAGTAAAGACAAAATATTGTGAAGTGTCTCTTAGAGTGTGGATGTTTATACTTACTCCACGATAATGTGGCTCTGCGAAACATAACCAACTGCAAAGCACAAAAGGCACCATTTTGTAATACAAATAATGAAAAAGCATCAAGATTTATACATATTTGATCATGATTACAAGAAGACTGAATCGGTTCAAACAAGTAAAGGGACACTCACACTTGCCCTCCTCATTGCGACAGATGAGCTTGCCATCCTCAGCTTTAACGATGACATCAAGTTGCTCTCCAGCTTTTAGTGGCAGCTCTTTCCCGCTCCACTTCTTATTTGTGAGTGTGGAAATGACGCTCACCTGGTACAGCACCTGTATCTCCCTTTCATACTGAGAAAGATTGAAAATACTACGTTTAATTCATAATATCATACAAGGCCGTCGGCATGATTCAGGACAAAAATGAAAAATGTAGTCAAAATGTGAGCATTACAGACTTTGAACTTTTTCCTGAATTCTTTCTCCTCTTTCTCAAACTTTTTCTGCTTCTTTGGATCCATTTCTTCAGTTCTGTTTTTGACTTTCATACCAGGAAGGCTTAACACACAAACAAACGAACATAAGCGTGGGGAGATTTCACTGATGACTGCAGTAAGAATTACAAAATGGCTCTCAGTCATGGATAACAAGCTTTATACAATGTTTTCCTGGCAAATCAAAGCAGTTATACCTGCTAATGGGAGGGGGGGGAGGTGCACCTTGAGAGTCAACATCATCGTATATCTCATCATCAGCTGGTACTCCTGCATGATCTGTTAAAAAAAAATAAAAAAGATGGTGGAAAAAGTCAATGATAATGTTTATTAATAAGTCTAATGATATATGTGTAAGGCAAAGGTACATTTAAATCTGTGTATATTAGTTACTTTTAAAACCTGAAGGAAATTATTTACTAAACTACTTGCTGTAACCATATAAACGAGATCTGTTTTCCTTATGTGTCTCTTAACAGTAGTTTGCACAACATTCAGTCATCAGGTTGAATGGATTTAGACCAAGGTTGTGGTGACTAGTAATTTTTATACACTTTGCGTACACTTACAAAGTTGAAATTACTTTCGTTTGTCTGTAGAAACATCATCTGCACTATCACTTAAGCGGAATCACATTTTTGAGTTTTGTCAGAGGCTTAAAATAACTGTTTCTGATGTAGATCGGATGTCCCAAGTGCTAAAATTTAATTGTCAGTCAAAACTGCTCTAGTCGTTAATTAAAGTTTAGAATTGATTACCATCTAAGAGTAGATGTGGGGTTGTTTTAACTGGGTAATGCCCTTTACATTGTTGCATAGACCGTGCATAAACGATGAATGCAACCACTGTAACAGCTATGACGCAATATGTCTAAATCCTAATCAAGGGACAGAACTTCCTGAGCGCAGAAAAATGCATTTTGCAAGCACATACATAATCTGTCACATGCCCCTGCACATGCAAAGTTATCAATATGGTTTTCCATGGTTACCTAACTATGGTAGATTCAATTCAGTTCAGTTCAGTTTAGTTCGATTCAGCTCAGTTCAGTAATTTAATTCAATTTAATTATATTGTATAATATTACAAAAGATCTCTGGATGCTTTTCAGAGACCCAGTGCATGACCCCTGAGCAAAAATTTTAGGTATGAAGCCGTGGCAAGTTAAAATTCCCTTACTTGGGAGAAAACCTTTAAGCCAAACAGATTAGTCTGGGACTGCTTTAGAGGGATTAATGACTCTACAAATGATTGCTTTACTGGCACACTAATAACAGTAATACTGTGCCATGTTGAGCCAGTTGAGAGTGAATAGATGTGAGATTTTGTGTCTGAGATACTATGTTATTTATTTATTAGTTTCGAGCACAGAACAAAGCTTTTTCTGCTCACACTGAAAGTATTATTTACTCAAAACTATAATGCAGGTGCTTGCATAACACATTGGTCAAGATCTGAGCTCAGACATTGCACCATGAACCAAGCTGGCAAAGTGACAAAATAATGTCAATTAATGAACAATATTCAAAGCTGGTTTGAATTTGGCATCACTGAACATCTGGTGATACTAAATTAAAAAAAAACAAACAAACAATAAACTTGATGTGTGCATTGAGTTTCATTACTTATCAATTCCTCTTTGTAGGATGAAGAATTTGTATTATTTTGTATCAAAAGCTTAGCTAATCAAAGACTTATATCCAGATACTCATTTACCTTGTATAGAAATGATGCACATGTGCATACCAGCTGATATGTTTAAAGGATACTTTGGGCTTTAATGTAATAAAACAAAAAAGTCAGCTTTCACATTGAGGTTTACCTGAATTCCCATTTGAAGTAAACTGGCTGGGTGGAGGCACTCTGACACAAAAGAGGGAAAAACATATATAAAGATATATACATACACACACACACACACACATATATATATACTGTATATAAAGTCAAAATATTTCATGCAGTTCACATGATTAAATTGTAATCAATGAAATGAAAAATTTTAAATGTCACAATTAAAATACCAATTCTGAATCAGAACATAATTTTTCATTAGTACTTTTGTTAAAATAAACTTATAAAAGCATGCAAAGCCTTAGTTTGTCTTGCAGCAATCACTCACATGCAAATTACTCAGGAAGATTAGTAAACTCAGATAACTGGTAATCACACATACATGTTATTATCGTCAGTGTTAGATTGCAGCATTTAAAGGTGCAATGATCAACCTGCAAGTTCAAATTGCCAAGTGTTATTTACAAAGAGGTCAAGTGATTTATGCGATGCTGATCTGGGGAGAAAACATCATTTTACAGGAGCTTTTCAACCACCATAAGTGGAGCATGTTAGGGAATTAACAGCAGTGGACAGGGGATCTGTGATCAGTCTTACTACTGAGTGTATTTTACTCTTTTGAGGTGGCAGAGCGTCTGTTTCGGTCAAACTTCCAAAGGAAGCCAAGGGGCTTCAGAGACGTGGTCCTGTGTAGATGGGGACTAAAAGAACCAACCAAAGATAAAAAAAAATCTGGCATTTTATTTTCACTCTCATTCATCTATCTATCTATCTATCTATTTTTTCCCTTTTCTACTCTTTGCTGTATATACCTTTCCTTAAGTAAGTCCATCCATTTTTTCCCAATAAAAAGAAGTTAAGTATGTTGTAATTCAACAAGCATTCGTTTGTTTATCCATTTCTCACCTGACTTCCAGGTTTGGATCGACCACATCATCATATATTTCTCCTCCCTCTCCTGGTAGCGGGGGCAGGACAACTGCAAGTACAAAAAGGGAATTGTGCCATTGGCAGCATGCTTTCTAGTGTATGTTAGTGAAATAACAACACTGCTGTGGAAACCAGTAAAGGAAAAAGCTGTAGCATGAAGAAGAATGTGGCAGGCGAAGAAGGTGACTCAATATAAATGGAGATGGATTAAAAACTTTACCTCCTGGTCCTTTTATACCACTGCAGAGAGAGGAGAATAAGATGAAATCATGAAACACAGACAAGAAAGACAACTTTTATTTCTTGCACTGGATTGTAGTAGAGCTCCATGATGCAAACGAAAGGACACATCAAAAACTGAGACGTCCTTACTGAATTGAATCGTCAGTTCAAACTAGTTGTAAATGGGCTGAAACGAAAGGCTCTTGTCTATTCCCAGTGGTGCAGTAGTTTAATTTTAGCTGTTTTATTATTTTAGTTTTATTTAGCTGATTTGGAGCATGGAACCAAAGGCTTTGCATTAAGTAACTGGATGAGAAAGAATTGCTTAGTGTGGGAAATGTCATTCAAGTTTTCTGTTACCTTTTTTCAGACGAGATCACATCAATGTCGTCGTAGACCTCTGGTTCAAACGTGGACGGAGTTTGACGATTTTTCTTCAGCGAGTTAAAGTCAATCTCCACAGAGGTGGTCTTCACATATCCAACTGTGGGGGAAAAAAAAAAAAAAGATTAAATGGATGTTTTTCCTTCCTTGGTTCTGTCTTTGCTGTCAAATTATCCAATCACTGATTGCAGCTTTGTGAAACAATGTGGACAAAAATGATAATTCATTAAGACAATGATACACAATTCAGTTTAAATTATTTGTAATTAAAGGAAGATGCAACAGGACATGTGAGGGTGGAGTGGAAGCAGCATGCCCTGGCTAAAGCAATGAGAACAACACAGGAGATGTTATGAACGCACTTGTTCCATCTTGGGTTCGTCCCAACCATTTCCCCTCTGGGTTGCCCTGGACACGAATGATGTCCAGGCTGTCTCCCTGCTTCAGAGCCAGATCTGTCTTGCTTCCTTTGCAGTCTGTGAGTGCTTTTCCTTGTTGAATGACTTCCAGCGGTCCAACCAACTAACAAACAAAGAATTACACAAGTACACAATCAGTGTGATAATCTGAATCCTGCCGTCCTGCCGTCTCTTCCATTCCCCTCTGTGTTGAAGTGCTCTTTTTAAGGTTACTTTTACTCCTGTTCACTCACTTTGAACTTTTTCCTTGCATCATTTTCCTTCTTCTCACGTTCCTTTTGCTCCTTCTTCTCAGCCTCCAGTCGCTTTTTCTCCTCCTTCTCGTCTTTCTTCTTGTCTTGGCTTTTTTCATTAGCTTCCCTTTTCAACCAAAAAGACAAGGAAATTGGCAAAAGAATAAGAGAAGTTGTAGAAAAATGATTCCTTACAAAATTTGAGATTCAGATATGCATGCACATGTGAGATGCAAAGCATTCTTGGATGATTGCAAGATATAGTTCACATTTTATTTATGTTTTTAGGACAAATGATAGCCAAATTAACTTGATGCATTTCAATTCAATGCAATTCAGTTTATTTATATAGCACCTATTTACAATAAGTCATCTCTAGGCGCTTTAGATTCCAAAGCAAACCCCCCCCCCCAGAAAAACAAACAACCAAACAACCAAACAACAACAACAACAAACAACAAACAACAAACCAAACAAAGCAGCTCAAAAAACATTTAAAATGTCCCCTTTACATATTTATTAAAATTCATTTCTATCAACACCATAAAAGATTGTAATCTTAAACAGCTATTCACAAGATCCCTAACCCTAATTTATTTATATTTAATCAAAAAGTCAAAAAAAAAAATCAAATCAAAAGTTGGTAGGGTTGCGTTTTTGCAAAACAGCCACTAGAGGGCAGTGTTGAAAAAGAAAGTTGTACATTAACGTGGCCTAAAACTTTGTTACAGATGCTCACAAAATTAAGTTTAGTTTTTTTTTTCAAAGTTATCAAAGAGTTCTGCTAAATAAAAATCCATCTGTATAATTCAAACACACACAAAGTGTTCAAATGAAATATAAAGTAGTTTAAAAGACTCAAAAGTGAAAATGACGAGGGAAATAGACCGTAATAGTTCTGGCATTCTCTCTCACCAGTGTTCATCCAAAGGCTCGTACATATCTCCATCTTCATCATCATCATCTTTGTCCTCCTGGGCAGAGGAAACACAAAAGAAAACAGAAACAGCTGCTGAAATTCATTCAGTCTGCCTGTGTGAGGTATTGGCTCATGTTAAGACACATTTCCTATACTGTGCTATGCACTTCACATTTAACCTTAATTTGTTGTATCGTGCTCTTACTTTATGTTCCTCATTCCTTCTTGGACTAACTGATAATAAATATCTCCGCTGCATTCTGATTTACTTGTTTAGTTGTCATTATACTGCTTTATTATTTCAGATTTTGCTGCTCCACCATCTCTACCATTGGCTGTATAATAATTATCTGTACATCACCCGGGATACGATGTGTCTTTATGCTCGTCCGTCTGTGTTTGTGTCTTACCTTTGCCCTTTGACTCGGGTGGCCTGCACAACAGAAACAAGAAAGAAATATTAAAAAAAAAAAAAAAAAAGGAAAAAGGAAAAAAGTGCATAATCGAGGTTCAAGGTATCTAATCTATATGCTTTCAGGAAACACAACTCACAAACTAGATAAGACAAGCCAATTCACAGAAACAGACTTTGAGACACCTGCAGACAGATAACACCCTGACTAGTTTAGTTCTTTTTAATTTTTTTTTGTCGACATGTAAACACGGAACAGGGAACATCAGCACAGTTTCACATACCTGAGGTATCAACACGTACTAACAAGCACATTATATTTTATAAACATTACTGAACCTGGCGGAGGTGGAGGAGAACTGAATTCATCAACGTCATCATAAAAGTCTTCTTGCTGGTTCCTGAAGAGCATAGTTGGGATGGAGATTTACCCAGAAAATATACTGTAGAGAATGTGAATTGTTTTGGTTTTTTTTAGGAGGTTTGTGTTTTTGTGTCATTTACATGGTTCCTGGATGTCGTGGGGGGAGACTGGGCAGCGCTGTCTGAGGGGGTTGCGGGCTGCTTTGGTTACTTGGAGTCATACTGACAGGTTTCTTAAAACTAGGACCTATAAAAAAAGATTTAAAAAGAAAATGAAATGAATAAAACATTGTGTTGAAGGAGAGTAATTTTAGAGTAGAGTCATGAATCAAAAGGCAGAGATAACCTAATCTATCCCAGAGAATTAGGCACAAACACACCAAAAACACAAACAACAAACAAAACAACAACAATGAAAAAACAGACCAGTGGATTTCATTGAACATTTCTGAAATATGAAATATAAAGTAGCCTAAATGTTAAAGTTGTCACAAAGAGACATGATTAAATAACAGCAGATTATTTAGTTTTAAACAGAACTCCATATCTTGTTTGTAAAATGAAAAGTTGTCTTTTCATTTTGTGGTCTTGGTTTATTTCATCCTTGCTTTACTCTTTTGTTGCTTTGCATTTAGTTTGATTTCACGGTTTATTTTCAAAATAACTTCTCCCTGTGCTCATTGTTTACATCTCTGTCTTGTTAGACCTTGAGTGTTCACCAGATTATGTCCTTATTTTATTTTATTTTATTTTATTTTATTCTATTCTATTCTATTTTATTCTATTTTATTTTATTAGTATAACTATATTTTGCCCATATTTTCCTATGTGAAAATCATAATGCAGCACAAAATTTGCTATTCGGGAACTCAGAATTGGATGTGTGAATACAGCAAGGCCAGCAAGTTAAAAAGTAAAATAATATGAGCACAGTTCAAGTTTGAGACCACATAAAAAATAAGGAGGATATAATATGAGGGGTGGACTGGTCAGCTGCACAAACCATCCGGGTACTTTTTGTAAACTGCAAATGCTGTATTTAGTTGCATTCTGCAAAAAAAAAAAAAAAGAAATCAGATCATGTGCTCATGTAATTAATAAAAAAACAAAAAAACACAAACTCATGGCTTTGAATGTGCAGGAGTAATCAATTACATTAACAATAAAGCCCCTTTTAGCAAACCCCGTAAACCTCAAAAATGAACCGACCATTTGCCTAGCTGTGCTACAGTCACGTATAGCTACAGTTCTAACTTTGACATCTCAAAACACCTGCTGAGCACTGGGTGATAAAAAAGGGGAAAAAAATTGCGGGATGAAAATATATTTAAAAAAAAAAAAAAAAAAAAACACCTGCTGAGAGAAAGGTTTTGCTACTTGTGTGGAATGAAAATATGTTTGAATATACAAATTTCTGTATGTATGAAAGAACTTCAGAAGTCTTCTTTTTATGTCTTTCTGTTTTCTGCCAGGCTATGGATGGAAATGACAAGAGACTGGTGTGTACCTAGAGCGGAAACGACCTCATCTGAAATAACCCGTCTGCTGGAACTTACTTCCCCATGTTAAAAAAAAAAAAGAAAGAAAAAAAGAGAGTGAGGGGGGAGCCGAAAGGAGAAACTAGACAGGGAACTTGACTGCACAAAATAGAGGAAGTGTTTCTGCAACTTCTGCCTCTTATCTGAAGCAGTGCAAAAGAAAACGAAAAAAAAATAAACACACGTATTAAACAGACCTTTGCTAACGCCACTGAAGCAACGCTGACAAGTAACTTTTCATATGTCTGAAGTGCGTGATCCAACACTGCATAACTTTGCACCTCTTCTGACAGAGAAAACGTGTTTCCTTTTCAGAGTCAAACCATCTGACCATCCACATGATTCACTCATGTTGACAAAGACAGGACCACAACAGAAATGCAACCGGCATGGTTGGACATCTCTTAGAAACCAGTTTAATACAAGTAAATAATTTAATCAAGTTGTTCCATCATGTTGATGATCTACATATGTTGTCTTGGTTTCTAAAGCTTACCACGGAAATATTATTAGAGTTGAACACAACAGTGTTATTTTTCAAAAAAAGTCTGACTTGAACTTGAGTCAGTGTTCGACACAGAATATTTTCTGCCAAAGTGGTCAAACTCAAGAATTCCAGTTGACAATTCTTCCAGTTAAAATGTATTAGTTTGGTGAATGATGAGAATATCACAAATATTAATATAAATAGTATTGAATATTTAACATGAATAAGGTTTTTTAGATAATTTCTTTGCTTATTCTTTTTGAGTTCAACAAATCTTTATTAATTACATTTTCTACAGTTTTACATAATTTTACATATTTGTATTTAATTTTAAAATCTATTTATACTGGGTAGCTTGGATTTGGAAGTTAGCTGGTAGCTAAATATAGCATAAAGCATCTCTGTTTTTATGCAAGATAGTTACGACAAATATGGAAATTATTCCGGGGAAGACCAGCAGAATTAATCAGGCAAAACAAAAGTAAATGTTGAAAGAGTGAGAGACATTATTAGAACAAAATAAGTTTTGCAACTTGTTTGCCAGTTTGCTTCAGCAGATAGAAGCAGAAAGATGCATGTTGAGCGTTGCCTTAGATGTGTGAAATCACACATCTAACAACAGCGTTGAGCTATTTTGGTGGTACTTTTGAATGCACTTCGTGGACACTCCTCATTTACTTTGCTTCACTGTTTCTTTTGTGTCACTTTCTACACAAATAAATTCACAATCAAACTTACCATTGTCAGAGGTCTCACTAGTTCTTTTAAAGTTCTCCAGGTTGACGTAGGGGGGTCGATTAGGTTTTGCAGGAGCAGCACCCAGAGCTAAATTATTAGGGAGGGGGTTACGCTTTGGGGCTGACGTAGGATCATCGTTGATGGCGCTGGCCTTGGCAGAGGCGTTTGACGGCTTCTTCAAGCTCGGCGTTTTACTGATGGGGGGTTTGGGAGAAGAAAAGGAGTCAGTAGGAGTGAGAGGTGCTTTGTTGGCCCAGCCACTGTCTGTTTTCTCAGATGTGTCCCTGTCCTTGTTGAACATAGTAGTCCTGAAGTTGGAAACAGGCTTAAAAGCATTAGCAGCATTTGGTGGAGGAGTGGGTTTGTTCAGTGTTTCTGGTCCTGCCACATTTTCACCTTGGTGCCGTAATTTTACCAAGGTGCTGCTTGGCTTTTTTTCCAAACCTGGTACCTTGGGAGGTGTGGAGATGCTGTTTATTCCCGTACCCCCACCGCTGTCTTCCTTCACCCAGTTGGGCTTAGAAGCTGCAGGGGGCTTTGGAAAAACTGGCTTGGATTCAGATAAGGTGGAGCTGACAGGGGGTTTGTTGAAGGGGGGTTTCTGTGCAGGGACCTTTGCTTCGGTAGTGTGTAAAAAGGGTGACTTCAAAGGTGCCTGCTGCTTAAAATTAGACATAGGTTTGATGGCGTTGCTGTCATCCTGGGCGTTTGCAAACCTGTTTGCCAGGGCTTTAGTTATGCTTGGTTCATGTGCATCTGTGTCACTTTTGGTAGATGGTGTGTTTTTCAGGAAAGATGGCTTTGTTGGAACATTTATTGCACTGCCTGAAAGGCTCTCCAGAACAGGTTTTTTCTGTACAGCTGGGCCAGAGAGGGTGGGGTGCAGGACTGGTTTGGTACGTCCAGCTGGTGCAGAGGAAGTCTCATCAATGCTTGCCCCGCCGGACTGGAAGCGAGCCATCATGGCCCTAACATCAGTCTTGTTCTCCTGAGATGAATGGAAAAGGATGAGAGGCAGAGTTAAACATAAGAATTCAACATTTCAAAAATCACGACAGTCTGAATCAAGTAACACGCTGAAGAAGAAACTGGGTGAAAGTTGGGGTTTCCTACAACTTTGACAGACAAAAACAGAAACTAAAACTGATGTTAAAATCAAAAGGGGGGAAGGGAGAGAGAGAGAGAGAGAGAGAGCGAAACAACTGACAGTCTGTAAAACTGAAGTTGCAAAACTATTCTCGACGGTTTATTTATTCTCAGTTACACATTACCATTCAGTTGGCTTCTTTTTCTTTTCTCCTCAGAGATAAATGACATAATATTCAAAACAACATATAAACGCCCATGGGTCAAGGAGAACATGTGGTTCATAAGTACCAAAATGTCACTAGGACAACGCCACTGAGACCATCATATATGTATGTCAGCATGTCAGTATGTTTTTTGACAGATATCACACCCACCACCCTGCAGCTGTATCTGTAAAACATGTGACCCGAGCAGGAACTCACTACAATATTCCTCTTAGCATAAAATGTCATATTTCACATCAGCACTTCATTTGCCTTGGGATAAAAAGTTTTAAAGCCACATCTGCAAATAAAGAACGTCTTTTAAGGGTGTCGTAACTTCAGAGTTTCCAACAGTGATCTAATACGGGAAATGCAGCATGTTGTGGGAAACGTAGTCTGAAATCTGAAGAACCCTAAAAACGAGGTTTCACTTAATAAATATACATATGTATGTATATATATATATATATGTATATACGTATACATATATATATATGTAGAAATTAATTGTGACTTTAGATGACAGCAATCCTCAATGTCCAGTTTGAGTTCTTGAGTAAATATAAAAGTAAATTATTCACTGTAGGAAATACCCAAACTGATAATTTTACCACATCTCAAACCATAGTTTGCACTAAGTTCCTGGTCTGTTTTCGTTTTGAGCTCAAAGGTTAAAATCCTATATTTAATAAGCGGTACTTTTGTCTAGTATTTATTGCCCATGAGGGCACAACACAAGACACAGCACATTTTTGATGTGCTCCAAGTACAAAAATCAAAATGTTTATTAATGGATCTGTTGTAAGTGTCTGCTTAGTGTTTACACTGGCTGGATGATTAAACAAAGTGTCATAATGTGCTCTTATGGACACAATAAATCAGCCATTCAAGTGCGTGGAATAAGAGGCTGCAGCAGGTTGTATCTAGACTGTTGTAAAGTTAGACAGTTTAGTCCAATAATACAGCTGCTTCAAAAGGTGCGATGATGGATGTAACAGGCAGCAGCCACACCTATTTTAATGAGGCTGTTTGAATGGAGTCAGACGTCCCATCAGGAAGTGGAGATAAGAGAATGAGGACACACACTAGCTCCTAACCCAGCAGAACCCTGCAGTACACAGCAGAGGAGGGAAAACCGCCCAACGTAAATGCAGAAATGTAGTAGACCTGGAAGAACCTCATGGAAATTTGATGTAAAATAGTATTCAGTTTTGTTTATATCAACATTTACCAGCTGCTGGAGGTTAAAGAAAATAAGGCGAGGTATGACACTGTACTTTTGGATTTTCTCTGTACGAGAACTAACAATAAAAAAAATTTAAAAAATGCCCGTGCTGGGGCCGCTGCGTAGCCTACTGGTTGAAACAGGTGGCCTATGTACAGAGGCCGAGTCCTCGACTCCCGACTTGCAACCCTCTACTGCATATCCTTCCCGTTGTCTTCCTGTCTCTCTTCCTGTCAATAAAGGCCACCAGAGCCAAAAAAAAACAAAACAACAAAACACAAAACTGTCCATGTTATTTCTAAATTTCATGTGGCTTTAAAATTTGTATGAATAAGTGGAATCCATCCATCCAGCCTGTATCTAAACTTGTTTATTCTTGTTTTGGGTCATGGGAACCGTAGATATATGTGGACACAGGATCCGGTGACCCATAGATTTATACAGAGGCTTTGAAGCCAAATTTTCCTTGAACCTTAGGGCACCATTTTGCAAAGAGGCTGGACGGCGCTGTAAAGGCTAATGGCAGAGCCAATGATTAGCTCTCATTCAAGCATGTCAAATGAATCTAAGCATCTGATTGGCCAGCTTTATTACCTAATATAAATTAATCTGATGTGGTACAAAACCTTCACCCCCTGTACAGTTGTCATGGATGTAACATCTAACTATGGAGGCCAAAATGGATTCTTGTACCAGGCTGTAAATACGTTTATTCTGCTGCAAAACTGACGACATGGGAGTCAGCGGGGATTTGCTCTGTTTCAGAGCCAGTGCCTAGTGGTTATTCAAGGAACTGCAACGTATTTCCTGTGTTAACCGTTCCTGCTTTCGTCTTCTGACCGTGGTATTGAGCTTCTTATCATATGTCACTCACTCCATTCCTGCAACACTAAGATGAAATTCAACCCAGATGGTTGCCGCTTGATGGGGAACTGCTAGACCCTACCCTTGATAGGTCACCAGTCCATTTCAGGGCTAGATATGGTCAAACAACCTCACACACCCACACCCACCTCTATGGGCAATTTTGAATCACCATCTAACTTGGCATATATACATTTTTGGAGCAACAAACAAACAAAAAACATCACAAGTACAGAAAGCACCCTGGTGGGATTCAAACCAGGAACCATCTTGCATTGAAGCAACAGTTCTGACCACCAAACCACCATGCTGGTGTCAACAATCTGAATTTGAGACGTTAATCATTTACCAGCAACTTCCCATAAACGTATGTTTATGTTTAAGCTTTCACTTTATTCTAGAGAAAGCATTTCTGTTTTATTAATTATTTTCATTTCAAAGCTAATTTTCAGCCCAAGAGGTTGCAGCAATAAGTTGAAAATAAGTCATCAGTAAACACGTGCAGGTTTTAGGGGAAATATCACTTCAGCCTCACTGTGAGTGTGTTAACACTTTGGGCAGAATTGAGTGTGAATATTAAATGTGAGAACTGGAAACTGAGGAAAGTTCCTACTTTTTACATCTGTTTCTTCACCACAGTGAACTATAATTACTTAACATGTTCTGTGCTGGACAACTCAAGTCGCTGTTTCTCCAAATGTGCGTGCATTGCAGGGCTATTTGTAAAACACTAAAAAAAAATTGCAAACCTCTCAACACGCAACACAAGTCAATATAACCTTCTCTGCCAAAGCTCACTTAACACCCATCATACCTTCTCAGTTACAGAAATACACTGTAAGGATGGTTAAGAAGAGTTTACCTTGATTACAGTCTATTTGCTTTAAGGCTTTAGAGTCATATTTTAAAGAGTCATAGGAATACATTAGAAGAAAATTGCTGTTTTGTTATCTGGGAATACTTCTGTTTTTCAGTCTTAGGACATAAAAGTTCTGGAGCAGCTGTTGCTGTTTTTCCACATGTGGATAAACATGTCAAGTCATGAGTATAAGTACATCTGAAGTCCTTTGGCTTGCTGACGATTTCACAAAAAAGCACCAAAGAGGAACCATGATGTCTATTTCCAGTGTGATGAAAAGTGCAGGTCAGAGTTGCTTTGCTCAATCTAGTTGACACAAAAACCCTGAACTATCACCTCGATTTTAAGTTCTCCTGCTTTAACATATGTGTACGCTCTGAGCATCACATATAAAGTTAAATTAGGTTGAAATCATTTCACAATGCAATATTATAGGATAGCTAAAAACAACTGAAAAGTACTTTTGCTGTTCTTACTGTGTTTTCCACTCTAATCATACATACAGTAACTGAACCTACCAAATGTCAATCTCAAATTAATTTGTACAACAACCTGTTGTTGGTGTTCTTAAAAACATAATTACTGCTTGTAAATTAGGGACAGTGACCGTTCCATTGTGAATACCAACCCATCAAACTGCACCAAGCCCCTTCCGATTGCCTCTGAGGTCAGGAAGGTAACTATTAAGTAGAAATCAAAAACAAAACAAAACAAACAAACAAAAACCTGACCTAACTTGCTGAACTGTACTCACCATCTTTAGAGCAACGATCCCTGGCTCCTCTGATCCGCCTGGGTAGTTGGCAGAAGAACTGGTGGAGCGTTTGTTCAGTGTCGCTGAGTTTCTGTTGCTGTCAAAGAGAGAAGGGGTCTGAGGATCTGAGAGACAGCAAGCGAGAACAAGAGAAACACGGAGAGTGCGATTCTGCGTGTTGGTCTGTGGGAGGATGTAAACTGTGGCTCTAGCAGTGACATTCGCATTTATCTACAACTGGCTACTTCCTCTCTTAGTAGTGTGTGTTTTCTGTGGGTGTGAGTGCCACAGTCTTCATTATCTGTGAGTTTTGATCTCCTGGATTTGCCTATACCTGGCAAACTCCCTGCATTTTCCCTTTGTGCTTCTGTCAGAGGCAGGTTAAAACAAAAAACACACTGTCAACAGTTCCCTAGCAACCACATTTAATATTGAAAATAAAAAAAAGGTTTTCACTGAACAAGAATGTTAGAAAAAAAAGCTGTTATAATTGGTATTAACATCCTGCGTGCAGGACGTTACAGCAGATCACGTTGTGATATTCTGGTTGGACCAAAAAACACATATGAGATATTTAAGATATTCAGATCTGATAATTGTGGGTGACCAAAGAAGCTACTCAAGTACCATGAAATTATGCATCTATTTTCATCTGCCACATGCTCATCACACATTGTATGTATGAGTGTGTTTTTTTGTCCCCAGAAACAACCAATTCTGGTAAAGACAGCAACAAGCCAAACAAGTGACACAGCTGCACAGTGGTGGTCTTGAATGTCATGTTCGGCAGTGTCAGAAAACTTTACTGTACTTCTAAAGGACAACATTTTACATGACAGGCGTGTTCATTATAAATGAAGTGAATAAATGTGTTATTTAGTCCTCTTCACTCCTACCGGAGCATAGGGCCTCCGCTACTTTCCGCCATCGGACTCGGTTCTTTGATGCCCATTTAATTTGATCCCATGTCATCCCACTTTCCTGGTGTTCCTCCGTAATGGTCCTTCTCCACGACTTCTTGGGCCGACCTCTTTTCTCCTTACCTTGGGGATTCCACTCCAAGGCTTGTCGCGTGATGCTATTCGCGGGTTTCCTTAGGGTATGCCCTATCCATTTCCATTTCCTTCATCTAATGACAACTTCTACCCTTTCTTGCTTTGTTTGTTGCCACAGATCTTTGTTGGCTATCTTCTCTGGCCAGAAAATTCCTAGGATGTAGCGCAGTCTACGGTTGATAAAGGACTGCAGCTTCTTGATAGACCAAAGAGATGAGGATAAACTCCCCTAGCAACACAGGAGACCTTATGTGCCGAGGCCAAGCATTAGAACGAGTTGAGTCTTTCACCTTTCTAGGTAGTACCGTCACCACTACTGGAGGTTCAGAGGAGGATGTAGAGGCCAGGCGTAGAAAAGCACAATCTATGTTCTACATGCTAAAGTCTGTCTGGAGATCAGGATCCATTTCTTTGTGGACGAAACTGAAGATCTTCAACTCCAACGTGAAATCAGTTCTTTTGTACGGCTCCGAGACATGGCAGCTGACTTCAGCCATTATGAAGAATAAATGTGACTATAGCTTAATATCCTAAGTTGGATGGTGCCAGTCAGGACAATCAGGAGTTTAATCTTAAATTAACCAAGATCATGACATGATTACTTCTACCTTTACTTCATTTTACTTTTTTTTTTGGATTAACCGGAACTGTGAATAAGCAGTTTCATTCCAACTCGTGCAAATGTGATGTGAATGACAATAAAGTTTTGTTTAATCCTTGATTAATTTTGTTACTATAACTTAAATTCTTGACCCATATGATCTTGAGTTTCAGACACAATTACAGGAATTTGGAATTTAGCAGAACCCTCCACATCCTCTTCACATGTATTTGTACACATTAAAACTGAAGTGAGTTTTAAAAGGTACGATCGCAGTTGAGTTAATATTATAGATAAGAAGCTGATATCACTGCTGTATGCTTCATGTTTGCAGAGAGGTTTGCTTTTTAGCAGAGAGGGAAATGTAGAAGAGGATCATAGCAATGGAGAACATCAAACCAGCAGTGACAATGTATAATATCAGCTATTTTTTGACTGAATGTAATGCAATGCATTTTTCAAACTTTTATGATCTTTTCCATGATGAATGTACTTACATATATGTTTCCAGTCTTTGTTGTGCAAAATATCACCCTGTATTTTCTCTGAATTTTCCACATGCATGTCCAGTTCTCAGTTTGGAGGGTTGTGAAGACAAGGCAAGTTTATTTTTAGAGCATAATTCATACACAAGGCAGCTCAAAGTGCTTTACAACTACATAAAATCACAAGAGGCAAATAAAATCATTCCATAAAAACATAGAAATAATCATTAATTAATTAGATTAAAAATGAAGAGTACAGAATAAAAAATATAATTTAAAATCTAAAAATAAAGTAGAAGAGAAAGGAAAAATAAAAAAAATAAAAAAAATAAAAAAAAATAGATGAGAGCAGCAGTTAAAACTATTTTGTTTTTGGTTCTAAAATTCAGGCTTAAAATAACAGTAAATTTGTAACTTTATTCAAATGCAGCTGAGAACAGGTGGGTCTTTAACCTGGATTTAAATAAACTGAGTGTTTCAGCTGATCTGAGGCTTTCTGGGAGTTTGTTCCAGATATGCGGAGCATAGAAGCTGAATGCAGCTTCTATGCAGGTAAAGTGGTTCAAATGGGCCCAACAGTTGTTACAATGTTGCGGTTCTCAACTAGTTCGGTTCACATTCACACCAGTGTTTCTGCAAACCAACCAACCATTGTGGATGTTATATATCCTCCCACTCATGTGGCGCCGCTGTTCACAAAATACTGTGTTTTTGGTGGCGTAGATGGAAGCTGATTGGTGCAGCATGTGAAGAGGGAAAAATCCCGGAAGAAAACATGAAGCCGTTTGTGCTTTGTTTATTTCTTAAATGTCTGCGTTTTTGTGGGCGCTCAACACTAATGTGCTCATGAGGCACTGTACTTCCTCTTTCGACCACGCCTGCCCCCGATTCATCACCTGTGTCGGCTCCAAAACAAACTCGTTTGGAGAACTTTTGCGCTTCCAAAAGCACACCACGCGGCTGCTACGGGAGCTTCGGTTGACCAAAAAGCTACGTACGTACCAGAGTAGGGCTGAATGGAGGCCCGGCAGTGTTCTCAGGAGGTGGTCTCGGTGCGGTTCTTGAGTCCAGACCAAATTAAACTGGTCCGCTTTCACACCAGCCCAAACGAACCATACTCGCAGGTGTTCCAGACTCCAGTCCACTTTAAGCGGACCAAATGGTGTAGGTGTGAAAGTTCCTGAAAGCACCCTTAGGCTACGTTCACACTGCAAATCCGATTTTTTCGCTTATATGCGACCTGTTTTCGTTCTTTTATTGACAGTATGAACGACACAAATCCGATTTTTTCAGATCCGATTTTTTCAGATCCGATTTTTTCAAATCCGACCCAGGCCATTTGGATATGTAGTCCTAATTCCGATACCTATCCGATCATTTTATATGCGACTTCAGTCTGAACTGG
>JBAMYA010078388.1:0-23811 GCA_037176975.1 Arrhamphus sclerolepis | reverse complement strand
AGTTGGGAGAACAGTAGTGAGAAACAGAGAGATAGAGAAGTGATGATGGTGAATTATTGTGTTTGTGCTGATTGCACCATCCATCATTTGGCATGGCATACTTGTGAATATCACCATGCACACACCTTATTTCCACCCAGGATGCCTCCTCAGGGATTGCGTGCAGCCTGGTGCGTACCCCCTTGTATCCTTACCAGTATAATGTACATCCCTTCCGGTCCGTGGGAGGAGGCTGAGGCGCTAGCAACCCGGACCATCTGACTGACCTCCATGAGAGGACATTCACTGCGCAGGTGGCCAGGTCGCCCGCAGCGCCAGCACTCCTGCCACGATGTTGGAGGAGCCGTCGGTGAGTCTGGAGAACGGCTGCCACGCCGCTGCAGAGGGTCTGGTGAGGGCCGGTTGTCGGTTGCCAGGCGATGCTGCCAGAAGCCCCCGTGGTGCAGGGATGGGGCGACAGGCGGCGCTCTGCTCCCCCCACCCTGGTCTCCCTCATGGATGGACGGCGAGGAAGTCCTCAGCCAAGGTGGTGGTGGCCTGTAGGGTGACCGGCCGGTGGCATCGTACCCACTCCGACGTCCCCGCAGGAAGTCCGGCTATGTACTGCTCCATGACGATAGCTTCGAGCATCCTGGCCTCGCCCTTGCTGTCACCAGGTACCAGTCACTTGGCCACAGCATCCTTCAGGCGTTGGGCGTCCGCAAATGGGCGGTCTGCCGCACCGAGGACATCTTCCTGGAACCGGCGGCGATAGTCCTCGGGAGAGAAACCCATTCTATCCAGTATGGCCCGCCGAAGATCCGGATATGTCCCCCGAGCCACTACGGGCAATGTGAGGGTCGCCGCTTGCGCTTCCCCCATTAGGAGCAGCAGCAGTTGGAAACCCCACTCTGTCTCCGGCCACTGGCAGATCCGTGCGGTGGACTTGAAGATGTCGAGGAGGCTGGGTGGGTCGTCTTCTGGAGTCATCCTCAAGAGTGTCACGGTGGGCGGCGCTGGGGAAGCGGAGGCCGGCGGAACCCAGGTCTCCGACCAGGACAGGAGCACCTGGAGCGTCGCGGTGTGTTTTTCCGATTGGGCCTGCAGCAGCCCCATCTGATGGATTGTCCGCTCGGACTGCTCGCGGTGTAGAGCTGCCACCTCCATCATGTGCCGGCCTAAGGCTGCCAGCGGTTGTGGTTCCTGCTGTTGGGACATGCCTCCGCCCGGGTCCCTGTTCAGGTGCCAATGTGAACAGTTCAGGTACCCGGGGACAATGATCACCAGATGCAGCTGCTGTGTTAGACAGTGCTTTCCAGTGCCCACGGATGCATCTCACGCCGGTTTCAGCTCTCCTCGCTGCTGCTGCGCCATCACTGAAATAACGGGGAGACAGATTAATTATGAGGCCCAGGTGTGTCCTCTGTCTCCCATTGGTGCTGCTCCCAGAGCCACTGAATCACCTCCCCTCTGCAGCCGAGCAGAACCACACCCCGCCACCACAGAAACCTATAAAATCTGAGACAACTTTTACAAGAGAAACAAATATTTTAACCGAGACAGGAAATTATTACAACTAAGAGCTATATTGAAAATCTCAAGATCAAGTGGATTCAGTATTCCATTCATTATCTTTAAAATATTAAATTTCCAATTTGCTACATTAGTGGAAACAAAACTTGTAACTGGAGAATGAGACTGGCTGACTGCATCAACAGACCAGAGCCTCTGGTGTAGATGAGGTTGATTATGTAAATATAAGGGGCTTCTACAGCATCCAAGTGCAGGTAGATCTATGTTTGATACTAAAGTCATTTTCATCTTTAATTCACGTCTGCACTCTGATTGTGCCCACACTCTCAAACTTACCAATAATCCCATTTTCTTCAGATGATACGTGATGCATTGCATGTCATCACTAATGCGGAGGCGAAATAGCCTTGGTGCATGCATGATGCAAGCAAATATCAAGAATCAAGCTTGTGTAATAAGCTGGAACAGGAGGAGCTCTGTCACAAGATGCTGTAAGTTACCGACTGTCCATCAAGTCTGTGGATCTACAGCACAATTTGAGCATTTTTAGCTACCTCCTGAGGAATCAAGGATCTCCATTCCTGCCCAGCTCCATACCTTAGCCTGACACTGGACCCCAGAGAAGATGTAACATGGTACAGAGTCCCAGAATTTGAAATAACATTTGGTATATAACAAAAATAAATAAAATCAGGATTCACCCGTCTGTGCAAATTGTGAGTGAGCTGTGGTTATTGTGGTCTGTGCCATATTACATAACGTCACCATATTGCACTTCCAACTGTTGAGGACAGGAAGAGGACTTTCCTGAAAAGGATACCAGAGAGAGCCAGAGGACGTAGGGCCTAATTTGCACAAATCATGTTCAACTAAAACAAGCTTTATTGTGTTTTCTACAGTAATTCCTGGAGATAAAACGGGATCTAACATATAGTTGGTGTGCAAGCAGCTCTCTCTTCCATTTTCAGTACTCTGCAGTTTGAAGAGTTTTCAAAAATGCATCTAGATAACAGTCTGATGGGACCTGATGGCATCTTTGGGAAACAATCTTCTTCCACAGAGACTCCACTGCACAACCCACAGGACCAAAAGGATCTATTGATCATGTCCTCCAGGACACCCTCAGATGTTCTTCATCCAGACCCTGATTGGTCAGAACTCTCAGGACGAGGAGGACATGCTCTTTATCAAGAGCGTCTTCATAACGCCATGCTTGATCAATGTAATTTCATACTTGAAAAGAATGCACGTGCAGCTGCAGGAGGATCATGAGTTAGTGGTGGCTCCATTAAGATCAAAGCAGTTTTCAAAAAAGTTTCAAAAGTTTTCAAAGCAGAGTTCAACATTAGCCTTCAGAGAGGCAGCATTACATATAACTGGACCGTCTTTTTTCTAGCATTTTCCATGTTGTCCCAGTTTGTAAAGAAGTCTGTTTATTTTATACCTGCATTTTTGAAAAAGGTTTAATCAAACTGATAAAACTGATATAGAGAAGAAAGAAATTGAAGCTTTTATTGCACTTCTGAAGAAGACTTTCTCAGAGAAGCAGGATGTCTGAGTGGAGAGCGGATCACGGTGCCGTCACCAGGCAACTTCTCAGTTGAAGTGCAGCTCTTTTCTTTAATGTTTGTCAGAGGAAATGGACTCCCCTCCACCCCCACTTGCTGACTTGTTTTTGCTCAAAGGATAGTGACCAAAAACCACAGGAAACTTGTGTTCTTCAGACCATCTCACGAGCCATCGCTCCTTCTCATCGCTTGCTTCCACCTCCCACCCTGAGCTTGTTGGCAGCACTCTGTGCCCCATGCTCAGTGGGTATGTCCATTAAAGCCGTGGCAGGAAGGACCATTAGCGGTACGCTTCATTTACTGCAGCCCGGCCTCTAAATCAGCCGAGGTTTATACAGAGTCTCAGTTCCAACTTCAAAACAGATGCAGAGCCTGTAAAACTGCAACTCACTTCATAAAAGCTCGGTTCATGCTTTATCTTCTGTTTCTTCCAAGTCGAGGACACTTTAGATTAGTCACAAATCAATTTTCCACTTGCATCTTGTTTTTCTAAAGATTTCTTTTGTGTGTGTGTGTTTTGTGGATTCTAATGTTCTGTTTTGATGCTGAATCTTGTGAAACATTGAATATTAACACAAAATATTGTTCAAATTTAGCCATTTCAAAAGTCATTAAAAGAAAAGGCTTGGATGTTGTGTTTATGCAAAGCAAAGGCACTCTGTATGTGTGAGGTTTTTTTGTTTTTTGTCAACATCCAGCTGCTCATTTGCTGTGATGTTTTTGTGCCATTTGATCTCCACCACATCACACTGAAACATGGCTCCCCGTCTGAGGAACGATGGCTCAGCCGTGACCATTTCTGCACTCGCTCCAGGACACGGGTAACATTAGGAGCGACTCGAGCTCATCTCACACGAGGAGGCATCATATCAAGCCACAACTGCAAACACATAAACATATTGTAAAAATAAGTATTTTCCTCTGTGGAAGCGCTGTAAGACGTTGGACAGAGAAGCCGTGAAGCTACTGGACAAAGCACGAACAAATCTGTAACATTATAATCTGTAACATTTCACTGCTGACTTTTTATTTAAACTCAAACTAAGCACAAACTAAACGTAACGTTTTTCATTAAGATAAGTTCTCAAGTAACTTAAAGTCCAGATGAAACAAGTATATTTGGTCAAGTGAAAAAACCCTTTTAATCTTGTGTTTTTAGGCAAAAAATAAACAACCAAAAGTGAAGCCAAATAATAACAATGGTTATATAAAAATATTGTGGGGAATACTAAGTAGTAACAATGCATATGTTTGTATTGTTTTGAAAACCTCAGTCCTGCTTACATGTTTGTTGTTTTTAGAAATTGAACAGGTTTTCTTTTGCTGATCTGTTTAAACGAAGCAGACTTATTCCGTCTACTAATCACACTGTCATGGAATTTAACATTTAAATACTCACTGGGGCTCGCAGGCTCTGAAAAGCAGTACTTGGGTTGAGGTGAACTGGGTGGGACATGCAGACTGGCAGCTGTCTTGAATTTCATCTTTTCCACCATATAAGGTGGCAAAACTCCAGAACAACAGTTTCATAACCCTCTCCAGACTGGTGTGTTGCAGCAAGTGCTGTGTGTTTTTGACACACACCTGAATGCTCCAGAGTGTTCAGTTCATCAAGGGTTGATGATTTGCATTTGCTTGTAACTAATTAAATCCCATGGAGGCAGTAAGGGGACACTGCATTGTTTGTATATTTATTGGCTTTTTTTTATGTGACCCTGAATCCCAAAAATTTAGTGGACTGTGTAAGATGTGAATAAAACAAATTAATTTGTAAATCTCATAAACCCAATTTCTTTCTTGTTTTAACATTTCCAATTGAACATAAACATATTTTTTGCACTTTTGGTCGTCTAACTGATTTACAAATGAGATAACTTTGTTAAATCAAACCGAAAATGATCAAGAATCACTGAAAAGAGCTGAAAATGTGCCACACAGCGTTTTACCAGGGTAGTCTATGAAATCCATCAGCGACAGACACAAACCTTTGTTTGATGTTTTTAGGTTTAATGTCATGGATCTATCGTCCTCTAAGACACCAGTTAGAGGTGCAACAACAGCACTGAATTCTCACCTGGACTTGTGCTCCAGGTCTGGAGACATTTTTAACTTAGAAGGGAGCATTCGTCACATTCCTTTAAATCTTTGCCTTCACTTTATTGGCACATCAAGAAATATACAATAACTGGACATTTTGAGTTCAAGGGTGACAGAAAGAAGCAGACTTGAACCTTTTTTGTGTTTGTCTGTTGTCCTTTTCATTTGCTTACAAGTTTTATTGAGTTTTCAGGAAATATCCAGCTACAGTCTTGTTTAAGTTTGTGATTACTTGCTTTGCATTAAATAACAGGGAAAAAAAAGAAGTTTAATTGAAAAGCATTTTTCTTCACATATTTCTTCAAATGTGTTTCCACATAGCTCTTTCTGACTGTGTTTTCTGAAATTCTGCAGTGACGTTTCAGTTGTGCTTTCCCTTATTTTTTATTTTTTTATTGATACATCATGAACATAAAAGATACAAATCTAACATTCATTTCTAAAGGTTTGCTGAAATGTCACAAGTTCCACCTCATCAGACTTTTATCAGGACTCTGACAGAAAGGGTATCTAGCTGCTTATTAAATGTGAGACTACAGTTGGTTCAATTCCTATTTGAACAAAGGAAGGTTGTTTATTTTATTTATTTTTTTTTTTTGTTCTGTCTCCCATATTCATAAATAACCTTGCATCAAAAACTTATTTGTGTTTCTGTCCATTCAGGTGCATTAAACCTGACCTAATTTTGGTGCAGGAGCTCAGAAGCCAATTCTCTAAATGCAAATAGGTAGTTATCCTAAAAATGGTACTCTTTATATAGTTTAGCTTAATTAAGAGGTCTTTAAATGTGGAAAATATGCCTTAGTAATGTCATTATTGTAGGTACTTAAATTGCCTTTATTTTAGCTTGACAACATGCTGAGTTATTTCACCTTGAAAAATGTAATCATATTACTGTGAGACTGAAGCAGGTAAGTGGGCTGCAGCTCAGCCTGCTGATAAGCCTCCATTAGAGAAGACTGAATAGCTCTTCAGAGGAGTGAAAGAATCGTGGAAGAAGCGGTTGCAGATGAAAACGTGTGTTTGTAGCATTCATTTTGGCAATTTTCTGTCAGCAGCCTGCAGAATGATTTGATTCCTGGGTAATAATAAGGGATTTGTGTATGAAGATTGAGTCAGTGTTCTCGAGCACTCGGAGGTTACTGGCTGGTGTGCCTGCACAGATTTACCGAAGAGAAGTGGGTCTCTTTGTGTATAATGGAGAGGAGGTAATGGTAGCGGTGATGGGGGAATAGTTAGCTTGTGTTCATCATCATTTCACTCAGCAGCTGATGCAGCTCTTCCCTTGATGCAGGCTGTTCAAGATGAAGAGATGCAGACAGGAGAGGGTGCAGCTGCTGGCGGCGCAGCAGGGGTGCTTCGTTTCCATGACGTCAAGTTCTGACATCAGGACCCGCAGAGGCAGGGTACAGAGACAGGCACCGCCACGATGCATATTATCGATTAGTCAGGTGATGAAATCAAATGTGATTTCCTAAGTCAGAGGTGAAATCACGGGAGTCTGTTTACTTTCTGCATTATTATACTTCAGGAGACCATTCTGTGTGGAAGTAATCACTCGGCTTTGTCCAAGTCATCTGCTGAGTCAGGACATGCATAATTTAACAAACTACCGTACAGACGCTGTACTTGGCCATTTTGCACACATCAATATTAGAAGATGTTGCTGATGCAACAGCTGTGTGCAATGACACATTTAGCTTCCACACACACACACACATACACACAAGCATGGTGAGCAGAGGATGAAATTATCAAGAAAAAGCTACACTTTCACCGAGATAGCACACCTTAATTTGTCCATTAAGGCAATGGCTTTCTCACAATCATCGTTTTTTTTTTTTTTAAATAAATAAATCTAAACTTGCCTCTGCAATTGGCACCCATGACGCCTTCAGCAGTTACTACCTCAGTGTGTCGCGTTTTAAAAAGATGGCAGAGTTCATGGGAACAGTTTGTGCATCAATACATCATTAGAAGACCGTGTTGTTTCAGAGATGAATATCCCCCATAATTATATCAGAGTCATGATTTACCCTATATAGTCCAAGAAGATGAACGCCTTCTCAGAATGAAGCTTGCATAGCTTTAGAAATACCTGTTTGATGATGACAGTGGCAGTTTTCCAATCTGCGGCTTCAAGAACTGGTCTGGTCACCCAGCAGTCTCCACCATAATCACACATAACCTTTAGCTGTGTTTAGTTTAGTGTACTGAAGTTGTGCAAATGTCATATTTCTAAAACCATTGAGGCTTGTCTTATACCCTGCTCTGTTTCCACAGAACTGTTCTGTAACAGGCCGACCTCCTCCTCGGTGGCAGAGCTGGTTTCACGTAAACTACCATTCTATACCACATGGTGGTGGTAGTGTGACGGGGTCAGTTTTATAGGAATTTTATGCCTGTTTTATTCTGCTGCATGTTTTTTTTAGTCCATTTATTTATTTTATTGTTGCTGTGGTTTTAAGTTTTTTTTAGGATTGCTGTACTGTGTAGCTGCATGTAGGATTTTAATTTCCCACTGCCCCTGAAGTAGCATCTACCCATAATCAAAAGATGAGCAAGAGGTGTAGACCCGAGCAGGATAAAGGAAAATGGTCAGAGACACTAGGAGGAAAAGCAAATGGCACACAACGATACAGAAGGCTAGAGGGCCCCGGACCCCCGGATGGACGGACACCGAACATCGGTGAGAGGCAGCGGCCATGTGGAGCGTAACTAGAGGAACACACACCCGGAGCAGCAGTCCCCGGAACCTGAAGCGCAGCACCCAGTACCCTTGGCAACAGTACTCCAGCCTGGGTCGATAGTTAAGTGTTGACCCACGAAAAGCGCCAGTATTTCCTCAACCTTTGGTGGGATGGGTACTGGGAGGCCGGCATGGGGCCAGTTGAGGAGTGATTGGGGGGTTTTGTGTTTCCTCAATACTGGTTTTTGGTGGTAATCCCTAGGACCGGTGGGCCACACTGTCAGAAGAGGAGCTGCAGGAGGTCCAGTATGGAGACTGCTATCGGGATTGGCTGGGACGCTGCAGACATCTGGTCAGGACTGAGACCAGCAGAGGGGCACCTTAAACTCCAAAAAGTTTTTAGGAACATTATTTTAGCTGGTTTTAGAACTTGTTTTTATTTTAATAAACCTTTTTATTGTTTTATCCTTAGTTTTAGTTTTCCTGACTCTGCTCACCCCTGATTTTCAAGAACCTAGGTGGCGCTGTTCCCGCTTGCCTCCTGTTACAGTAGCGCTCCACTTTTGCTGGTATTCAGTTGCCAGTAAAGTAAAGATAAAGAGATGAGATGAACCAAACTAAGATGAGCCATTGGAGGGGCTAAGCTGGTTGCTGTGTTCCTTTTTGCAGTTTGTATAATGCGTAAAGGTGGCGTTGAATGAGAAGAGACGACGTGTATGCAAAGGGGACAGCAGTTATTGAGGTTTTGGGGGGGCTGCTCCAAGAACCCGTCCAAGGAAAATTTCTTTACAGCCTGTTAAAGGTGATGGAGACAATGACAGGTTGAACTTGGAGTGATTCCGTGTAGCTTCTCCTTTACCAAACCAGTCTAAGTTTCAAAGGTTTGAATCAAGGCAACGGGACTTCTTTCTCTTTGTTTTTGATGATGTTTCCGTTTACATCCAGAAGGCTTTATCACGGGGCAGTTTTGAGGTTATAATCTGTGAAATCTGTTAATCAGGGTCACTGTCTAAGTATTAATGATCTGTTTGCTCTCTGTATCTGAAGTTCTTTGAAAGAGGGTATGTGCTTTCCCCGAGCAGTTTCTCCACAAAAGGGATAATGGATTATGATGCAGTCTGGGATTAATTAACCCTTAAAGCTGTTAGCTTTAGCTGTAGCTACTCTTGGATTGTTATTTCCATTACTAATCGTGTTTTGCAGTTCTGCCATTTGCTTTTAACTTTTTCACTTGTGTTAGTTATGGCAGTTTCCCCTTTAATGTCTTTCACTGCTATGTTTTAATAAATCCCTAAACTCTGTCAGAATTGGAACTGGACTCAGTAAGTGAGGCAGAGCTAGTATCAGCTTCTTCTGTTAGCTGCGTCACATGGCCTTCAGTTTTCACGTTGACTGAATTCTCAAATGCCATTGTGTGAATGCTTTTACAGATATGTTGTTGGATAAATTGCATTACCATGCCAGTTTTATTGTAGTCGTATCAAGAGTTGTTTCCTCAAGCCATCTGGGAAGAGGAGTTAAGCTTTTAAATATTTTATTTTTCTGTCCTTGTTAGTAACAGCTGGGGAGGTCAAAAGAACTTGGTTTGTTTTCCAGAACAGCTGGGAACTCAGATGTTGCGAGCATTTCTAAGGAGATGAGAATAGTCGCCCATGATAACCTCTCATTTGTCAAATGTCACCTAGACTTTCTTTTTGTTATATTCAGATGTGGTTTTTGAAGCATTCAGCTTTAAATGCGTACACTTCAAAGTGATCGTCATCTATCATGAAGATATACGGCTAAAGGCTGTCATTTCCATGCAAACAAGAGTTAGTGTTTATGTGGACAATAGGAGACACGCCAAGTCATTCCTGTTTTTACATTTGTTGAGATGGATATCTACCAGCCGCAACAGTTGAATTATTATTTTAGGGGCTACAAATGGGAAGAAATGTATGCATGAGGCGAAAACAAATCCTCCACTCTGTCAAAACGATCCCACGTACATTTGTGAGGATGTACAGCCACAGGCAAACAATTAAGTTCCAATTCCAAAACAGTGGGGTCACTATATTAGTGAATAAAAACGAGATGCAGGGATTTGTAAATTTCAAAGTCGGACACAATATACTCACAGCAGAACATAGAAAGCATACCAAATGTTTAAATCGAGACATTTTATTTTTGAAAATGATCGTAGAATCACATTGCAAAGGTTTAGAATTTAAAAACCAATAACCATTTAGATTCTTCGACAACAGGTTAATGATGTGACTGGGTACAAAAGAGTCTTAGAGTCTCGTTGCTAAACTGGGCAGAAGTTTTAATAATCGGTAAAAAAATAAAATAAATAATAGTAATAATGTTCTCCAAAGCATTATTTAGAAGATTTTGAACTTAGCATCTATAGTGCAAAATATCATAAAACAATACCAAGAATCTGGAGAAATTCCTGTGTGCTTGGGACAAGAAAATCAGCACAGAGTGGCTGTGACCTTCAGGCCTCCAATGAGGTTTCCAGAGGATGGAAATGTATGAACTATCGTTTTGTTTTCTTTAAAAGGTACGGTAGTTCAGTGTTTACTACTGTGTGGCATTCCCTCTATTTTCTTGTTGCAGTCATCAAATTCAAAATGACCCTTTTCACCTCTCACTTTGATATTTTATGTTATTCTGCTGATATTGAAATGTGACTATATGAGATCTGTAGTACTTTTGCTTTCATTAACATTTGCTGGAGTTTTTTCCCCCTTCTTTTTGTCAAGTTGCAAATAAAGTAAATAAAATAAGTAAATAAAGTTCTGATGGCCTGGCCGTTTCTACTCACACAGTGATCTGCACCAGGGGCCTCCTGCACAAAGACTTGGATTTCCTACTGAAACATGATGTACGCCAAATCCAAAATGCCCTCCCACAGATCTTCAAAACTGTTCGCACGCAGGAATCTAAGAACATTTCTTTAAACATCCCAATCAACATGGAGTTGAGCACACATGTTCAAGTACCTGACCCCTCCTGTCCACGCCCCATATAAATATGCAAATCATATGTAAATAAGCTATGCACCCTGACATTCCCCTCTCTGCACGATCATAAAACCGAAGAAAATAATAAGCAGAATGGGAAAAACCGAACTTTACTAAAAGTGAACAGGAGGTGCTGCTCTCTGAAATGTGCTCTTTGGCCTAGAAACACAAGAAAAGTGGGTGGGAGAGTGTGTGAGGATGTCAATGCTGTGATGTGAGAGAAGCACACACAAAGAAAACAATGAGGTGGTTCAGTTGGTCCAGCGTTTGACCATGAGCCTGAAGGTTGGTGGTTTGAACCCTAGTTCCTCCTGTATCAAGATTGGTGGGGGAAGGTTAGCGTTGTTTTTGTGCAGTGGAGCTGCAGCAGTACAACTGAAAAGTGCTATATAAGCGTAAACCATTTACATACTATTGTTGCAAATTAGTGAAGAAATTCGCTGGAGAAAAGGTGAGGCTGATTTCACACTTTACGCACAAGATTAACATGAGGACTTTGCACACAGAGACAATCAGGGGCTGTTAGAAAGATCTGAAGCTGCAGTTTAACCAGAAAAACACAGCAAGTCACTAACTTTAACCACCGACTAGTGATGATGCTGTGAGGGCGGGATGGAAATTAGGGGGAGCACATGCTCAATGCACGTCACAGTTGCACATCACATGTGATCTGTACGTTGATGGAATGAAAATGTTGCCTGTTGACATACATAAATTCATCATGTGATGGTGCTTTTGTAGTGTGTGTTCAGTCGAAAGTTCCGATGACATTAGGAAAACCGGCTCCTCGCTGTGTTGCACTCCAACTCCGGCTGCAGCTCTGCGTACTGTTCCAGGAGGATTGGCCTCAGGAACCTAAAGCAGCTGATGAGCCAGTTGTCATCATGTGCCAGCAAATCCTTTCTGTCTCTGAACACACGCTCTACTCAGATTGTACCAGCATGTGCAACGTCTTCTAGTAGCCATTGTTTTAAAAGCATTGCACCACTTTGCACATGCTTTTATATCCGCTTGTGTAATTGCAGACACACGGGTGTGTTAATTGTTATTCATTGTTAATTTTTCATGTGTCTGATATGTGCAAATCACTCAATCTGAGGACTGACAACAGAAAAAAAAATAAAAATTCCCGATTTATGAAACCATACGCAATTTTCCTTCATCAATCACAGCTGCACCTCAACATTTGCATGCAAGGCTCCGCTTCCTGTCCTGCCCTCTACACGCCCACATTCAGCCATAAATGGTCAATTCAAAGCATCTCATCAATGTTAATGTGTATTTAAATGGCCAACTGATTGATGTTATTGGTTAACAGTAGTAACCACAGAGACCACACAACCACGCCCCAAGTGCATGGAGCATCTGGAGGAGGACGGGTGCTGACGAATGCTGTTCTGCAAAATCAGAGAGAAACAGTTAATGAACTGAAAGAAATTAGAACAGTACTGAGTCATTTGTGTGACGTTATGTCTGATGTGTCAATCACATTAAAAAAATAACTTGTTAAAGAGTGAATCTTAATGCTGTCTTAAACATTGCATATCATCCTCATGGAGCTGTGCTGCTCCGTGGTGAAATCCCTCCTGAGACTCCAGGGGTCTCATTTATAAAACACTGTAGGATCTAACCAGACATTGCTGCAAACTGCCTTTTTTTTTTTTTTTTTTTTTGCAAACTGCCTTTTAATGGTGGCCTGTTCTCCCAGTGTAGGAGATCTGATGTATGGACTGGTCATATTAACAACCATCCAGGAGGCAGCATTACTGCGCTTAGCGCTGCTGTGATATCCCAGACCTATAGATAATCTCACAGAATTATGTGGTTCCTGAAAGTGGTTTCATATAGAGAATTAATTAATTGTTGATTATGTTAAACACATACCTGTGGTGAACACCTGTATCTGAACAGGGATGGTGTGGTTTCAGTGGATCGATCTCCGCCGGTACTGGACTAAGTTCAGCCAGTCATCATCATGGGCTAAGTAATCTTGGTGATCCATGAAAACGCGTTCCATCCTAATTCTCCCATTTGCAACGTCTTCCAGCTGTGCCAATGCGTCCATGACGCAGTAATTTGTGTGTTAATCTGTGGTACACATCATCAGAGAGAGGAATGTGACGGTGAGAAAACTTTGATGAAATGTTGTGCAGACTTTGATTTAAGGTTTAAGTTGTCCTATAGGCCTTTATTTTTATTCATTTGAAAGGTCCTTATGACTCACCGGCACAAGCATAAATAACACAGCAGTTTTGAATGCTAATGATGTAGTCGATCTATGATTACAGTTTGATATGGAATAAAATAAATGTCTGGTGGAATCATGATGCAGAGTAGCCTCACTATCTGCATCACCAGTTTCCCCAGGATCCCCAGTCTTCAAAACCAGCGTACGCTTGGGCCAGAGTTTGCGTGACGGACTGAACATTCTCTCAAGGTTGTTTTTTTTTATAGATCACAACCTTTGCGTGGAAGAGATGCGTGCTCAAGTTTCAGGCCCTGTTTTGTGCGTACGTAGAGGTTATAAATGAGGCCCCAGATCTTTACAGTGCTGATGCTCCCCGAGCATTCTCTGTTCTCTCTACTGCTGTCAGTTCTCAGACGCCTCCGTTCGTCTCTGTTTTGAAGTTTTAAAAGCCATTTTTGGATTCACTGTTTGTTAATTTTCCTGGACAGAGATTGTCAGTCAGTCTGCAGCATCCCCCAGCAGAACAACTGGATAAAAAGGGAAGATTGTCAGTCACTTAAAATGTATGTCACTCAAACTTTTATTCGCAAAGGAATGTTGTATTTATTTATTTTTTAAATTTCTTTTCTTTTTGAAACTCTGTAGATTTAGCAACTGAATGATTAGATCCTTGCTCTCAAGTTTGCAAGTTTGAGTGTGTTGTTCACAAGATATTCTGACGCCTTTATGGAAACTTTGATTTTAAAGGTTTAACAGACTCGAGAAAAAGCAGAGGTGTTTTTTTTTGTAAGAACTGGTAATGTGTCCGTTCAAATAATAATGCTGGGATTTTGTTGAGAATGTGCACTCTCACGCATAATGAGTATCTTGTTCTTTCTGCAAGTAAATCCCATATTTCATCATGCAGAGTGAATCCTACAGGTACATTGACTTATTACTCATCTACACCTCAGATAACGCGTGCTCTGTCCTAACAGTGAACCATGTTCCACACTGCCATTATTCCTCGAGTGACTCAGCAGCAGACACAGTTGCTGCTAAATCACCAAATGAATAAGACAGCAGGTGCAGTTGAGTTTGTCAGTAGATTCTCTCTTTTTTTCTTTTCCTCTAAGACTATAGGAGCAAATATGGTACCTGCAAAGGGAGTCTGCGTGAGCAAATTCACTGCTATGATTTATATAATTGATGGATTATGTGACAAGAAAAGGGATTTAAACAAACAAAAAAAAATGTTGAATGCTATTAACCTTCTATTCAATCATTCTCCTGTCCAGAGTGCTAGAATACTATTTCATTTTAACTCATATATTTTAGAGCAGTCAGCCAATATACAGAAGCTTTGTACCTCCCACAATGGTCACAGGTTCAATTACCAGCCTCTCTGACCCTTTGCTGCATCTCTGCCTCAAAGCCTTTAGCTATCAGACTCCTCAATTATGGAATCAACTTTCAGCCTTGTTCTGGGAGGCACAGTCCCTCTCTACATTTAACGTTAAGCTTAGGAACTTCCTTTTTAATAAAACCTTAAAGTCTCATATTGTCATAGATCATTTAAATAGCATTAACATTATTTATCTCTAGTCTCTCCCTTCATCTTCTGCAGGTTCTGCCATGGTGATATTGTGTCCTACCATGGTGATGCTGGGTTCTACCTTGGTGATTTCAGGTCCTATCTTGGTGATGTTGGGTTCTTCCGTGGTGATGTTGGGTCCTATTATAATGGTTAACACCACAGTAAAGTGGTTAGCACTGACTCTTCACAGGTCCAGGTTCATTTAGGCTTATTGGCAGTACAAAATTCTGCTTAGGCGTCATTTACATAAACTTTAATGCCTTTTGATTATAGGAGTAATTATAGGAATAATATGAGTGATCATAGGAGTAATTTGGTCCATTAAATAAATTGATCCAGTTAATGTGTGTGTGGCAGTGAGAAAAAGCTGCTAGCGTTGTAAAAGCACACTGTTTTCCCTGGATTAGAAAGGAGATACTATATAAGAGCACTGTTATTGTTTCCTGCCTGTGTCCTTTCAATAAAGGCCACTGAAGCCTTAAACTCAGAGTATCATATTTAAACTAGATTTCCCTTTGTGTTGGCGTAAACTGGAGTGAAATTGGAAAATAGTTGCTTATCAGAAGTTACAACATAGTTGTTTACTGGCTGAGACCAAATAATTCTGTTCTCAGAGGGTCTTAGCCCAATTTAGGCTAGAACTGTGCCAATAGTACACCTGGAAAGTGTTTCATTTTCTGTAACTTGTTTTAACAAGGCATACAGACTGATTAGTTGGTGTGGCGGCTTGGCAGGATACGGCTCATCTGGGAGATTTTCTTTGAGAAACGGAGAGAGGGCAGTTGTATGTTTAACTAGAGTGCAATTTACAAAATAACAGACAAAGATTAAGTATACTTCAGGGTACAGACGATGCTCGAACACTGCTATCTGACCTCAGCAGGATCAGTCTGCAGTCCGAATTAACACAAACACTGGCTGGAATCCAAAGAAATTCCACATATCCAAAATGTCATATTATAACAAAAACATTTAAGTTCAAATCATCCAAATTTCTTTTTTCTTTTTTTTTTTAAAGGAGGGAAATGAAAACACCTTTTCTGCAAAACTTCAGTGACTTATGGTAGAAACAAACAGCAAAAACTTCCAGGAAAGAAGTAAATACATCTGGAAAATGAACCATCACAGTGGGAGAACCTTACATGGTATATTCACAACTAGCAGATGAAGAAAGGAAATGAAAATAGCAGTAAAATACTTGTCTGAAAGATAACATGGAGGCATTAACCTTTGCAGCACAAGAACTGGCCCTGTAAACAACAGTGACAGAGCCTACAGGGTCTACAGGGTCTACCACACCAGACAAGACCCCAGGTGTAGGCTGTGCAAACACCCCATAGGAGACAATCCAGTTTATAACGACTGGGTGTGAGAGGCACACTGGTATGACATACATGAAAGGACACAAACCAAGTAGCATCAGTCTTATATAGTAATACTTAATTTTTGAATCAGAAGTCCCAAAATCAAGATGGGAGATATCACCAAAAATGATAGAGAATGAAAGAGTAAAGATCCTGAGGGATTTCCAAATCCAGCTGATCATCTGGTTATGCAAGTAGGCATTGTGGTTTCTCACGAATCCCAGAAAAAAATCAGTAATGATTGATGTAGCAATCGGAGGGATAGCATTCAGATGAAGGAAACAAGAGAGGCTGGAAATACACCAAGGGCGGAAAGAGAAGATAGAAAGACGTGGAAAGTGGAACAAGTGGTAATCAGAGCACCCAGTGCTGCTTTATTCTTAGTTCTACAACATCTAGAGCACATAGAACATCAAGACTGAGCTTCTCTCAGAGACTTGAAATGAGAACTCTGAACACTAAATAGTGCAATATAAAAGATACAAATAGAAGCATGAAAAAGTAAACTAAGTTTGAAGAAGAACATAAACCAAATAGCAGCTTGGTATAAAATGCAATATATACAGAGACCAAACTTACTGATCTTAGTGAAATTAATGACTAACTGGTGCACAGAAAGCACTCCAAATTCTGCATAAAGTGACTGACCCCACCCCCCCTCCACACACACACACACACACACACACACACACACATTTCCTCCAACACACACTCTGACCTCAGCTGCAGCAGAGCAGAAATTTGGGGGCGCTGGGGTAGCATTGTACACGTAGTGAAGCACCTTGTCAGGATGTTCTCTCAATAGTTCTTCTGTAGAAGGTCTACTTAGTTTCTGGAGGACGTATAGACAGTTATCTATGTCCAGAAGATGGCAGTTTGTAGGAATAGCAAAAGTTCTGGGTGGAACCCTCAACTTCTGGAAGAAGACCTTAGCTTGCAAAGGAAGCTACCGCCCACAAAAGATGGAGAAGAGAGGAATGATAAAGTATCACTGAATCCTCAAACAAGATTAGTATGGGATTTATAGATCCAAATGTGGAAAAACTTGAAAAGGAGAGTTCATGTGAGAAAACCCATCAACCCATAATCTAAGAGTCTAAGGTATGTTTACAGAAAAAATAGGCTAAAATCCCTGCTTTGAAAGTCAAAGTCCAGCAGTTAAAATTTTAATCTCCACCGTGTTGTAAGATCCATGAAGGGGCATCATGATGGTGTTGTGGCTGGAACCAGTGCGCGACAGCTAAAAGGTTCCTGGCTGAAATCTCAGCTGAGGTCTTTCTGTGAGGAGTTTGCAACGTTCTCCTCCGTGCCTGCAGGGTCTTTGTTCAGGTACTCAAGCTTTCTCCTACAGTCCAGGGCCAGAGCATGCTAGGTGTGAGCATGAGCGTGCATGGCTGTTTGTTCCTGTGGGCCCCTGTGATGAACTGGCGACCTCTTGCCCAGTGACAGCTGGGAGCAGCTCAAGCAACCAGGTGACCCTGACAACGATTTAAAGAGGGTATTGAAAGTGAATGAAGAAGCCCTCGGGGAAAAGTGTAAATAAGGCTCCAATAAAAACAAACGCTGACATTAGGTAAACAATTAACAATTGCTTGGGCGTTAGCAGATAACCTAATAAAGATATGATGTCGCAGCTGTAAAACTACACACCCTTACAGGCTATCAAACACAGTAATAAGCCCTTTTAAGACCAAGATTCCTCCAGCCCCCTTCCCTCCAGTCGATTCGCAGTCATTATGGAGAGTGATGGTGTTTGAGAGTGTGTGTTTGTGTAAAGACACATTTAAAAAATGTGTTTGTGCGTGCACAAATACCCCCATGTGGATGTTATATATTGTGTGTAATTGCAGAGATATTTCTCCTCAGGAATGTTGGATGTTTGCGAGTCAGCGGAATGGGAGAAGGTGGAAATACAGCGCAGGGAAAAGCGTGTGCGTTGGGAGTACTGAGCAGACCTTTACTTTGTGCCGTCTGTACCATCCTTATCTGCTCAGAGCAGTATCTGCTCAGTGGAGCCAAGCCCACAGAACTATGCTAATGCGAATGCCACCGAGCCGGATGCCGACACTAATACACTCATCCCAGACAGGAAATTCTTAATATATATTATTATCGCCTGTGTGCTTTGGGACTCAGCATAGTTGGCAGTTCAGCTTGGCTTTTCCTTGAGCAAGGGTGCCGTTTTCTGTAAATGAAACATTCTGGATGCAAATACACACGGTAGACAAACAAAGTATGCTAAAAATCATCGCTCTTACTCTTTCTCCTCATTTAAAAACTGCATGAACTGCATTATGCAAACCAAGCTACATGATTAAGATTTTAAGGTATCTATATATCAGACGTAAATAGCAAAATTTGAGTTTTGATTTAACCTAAGTCTGAATCTAAGATAATTACAGAGCTTCTGTCATCAAATGTGTAAAAAAAAACAAAAAAAACAACAACAACCTGGTTTCAGATATTTCTCTGCGCAAACATAAAAATGAAATTGTGGAATAGGTCAAATAAATCCTGCAAAACAGTTCTTACATGAAAAGTTTGAAAATCTTAAACGCAAAATGTCCCATTAATTTTACTCATCTTTATTTACTCTTTATTATGCAATGAATATAGACAGATCTTTCAATAAAGATCTGTTGATGTACCTGCTCGTTATAATTGAACAGGCCATCCTTGTACTTCCAAAACTAGACAGTCGGGGCAATTCTACGATTTGACCTTTAGGGGTGCTCAACCCCCAGTAGGTAAGTGGCTCCTGGTTTGAACAACAGGCTTTTCATCTTTACTCCAGACTTAAGATTTTTTTAGAATAAACACATTTTTAAACAAAAGCTCACCAAACTACTAGCACTGACATGCAGCCTTCCTTTTTTCATGTTTTCACTAGATAAGACTTAGTACATTTGTAAAACTTGTATAATAGTTATGGTCAGGCTAATGGTAATGGGTGTATGATAGTAATGATTAAGAATGCATCATCATTCTCCAAAAGTAAATTAATCGGCCTGTTAGAAAGTGACAAAGCAAGTAAGAGCATTAAGCATTAAGAAATTTAATTGTGTTGCCTCATCTTACGGGTGTGTTGGGAATTTTGTGTTCTTTTATCTGCTTCTACTAAGAAAGATTTAAATAGAATTACTGTCAATTTAAGCTTTATTGATATCATGCACAATCTATTAACCACTTATTAATTATTAACCACTTATTCTTCACTCTCTCAGACACTGAATCATGATGTCAAAGATAATAATAAAAATAATATTAGCGGTTTTTAACTTTTATTCACACGTACCAAAACCTAACCTCTCTTCTTTTGGCTTAATAAGCAAATCATCCCTTTACTTCGGGTGAACTAAGCTCTGTCGCCTCACTTTAAGACTGGCAAATCTATCAGTGACATTTTCATAATTGATACTGTCATTTGACATCACAGACAAACGAGGGAGTCTGTTTTGTCCCATGGTTCTCCTGAGCCAGGTATGGAAACAACGCAAGACACTGAAAGACCTGCTATGAACTGTTAAAGCAACCTGAACAGTAGCTCTGAGAGAAGCGAACATGTCAGCATCCAGTAGGCTGTACACAGTCAGCATGTCCTCAACATCACCAGTCTCTCTCTTGCGCCTAAAATAGTTCTTGGCTACCATCACCTCCTCTGACTTCAGGTCAATGTGATAGTGAAGTGCTGACAAATATGACTCAGACAAGAACTGGTCTGATTTCGGACTGCATGCATGAATTCCATTGAGTAGTTATTCACCAACAGAAAAATGCTTTTCCAGTTCTGCTACCATTCTATCCAAGCAAGCAAATAGTAAAATCTGTTTAAGGTCTTCTGACTTTGAAGAACCACTAGCCTCACTGCCTGTCCCACAAGCACACTCACCAACATATTCCTCCATTGGCTTTGTTTCACGCCTCTGGTTAGACGATGGATCTGTTCTGGCATGAAGATCTGCAGCAGTGGCATCACTACGTTTCTCCTTAAGGGAATCAATCATTGTATTTTTGTATTCCACAGCTTTGGCAAGATCAGTGGTCTCCTTCTGTAGATGTGTAAACATGCTGTTACAGACAGCAGAGAGTGGAAAACAATCAGCAAATACACTGATGAAAACTTAGAGTTCTGCTCTCAGCCCCACTGCTAAAGGTGTGTCGATGGCAAGTAGACATTCAATGATGGCAGGGAGGCTGTCAAATACTGCATCCACTGAACAAAGTTGACATGCCCAATGTGTGTTTGACAACAGAACGAGTTGACTTTGCTGCAACTCTTTCAGCTTTTTTTTTTTGTGTCTGTGAAAAAAAAGAGTGGACACTTTCCAGCATGTTATAAGACTCTGGTCTCAGAAATGTCTCTGCATGTGTGACATAAGACCAGGTTTAATTCATGGGCAGAACAATGCACATAAATTGCTTCAGGGTGCTGGACACCCACCGTTGTCCCACACTAACTGCTACCCCATCATAAGTTTGGACCACACATTTCAAGTCTTCAATGTCTTTTACTAACAACTGATCTTCAGTTGTGGTGGTTATCAATGCAGCATCAAAACTCGTCAACTCTGAAAGGGCTGGGAACCTTTCTCTCACTGCACCCCCTAAAACATACCTAACACAGAGTGACAGCTGCTGCGCTTTTCCATCTCTGGTTTCATCAGCTATAATGGCATACATCTTTGAGTCCTTCATCTTGCTCACAACAGATGAAGTTACCTCCTCTGAACAACACTGTATTATTTCTCTGACTAGAAGATGAAAGATAAGCAGTATAATGGAGGAGTGTAACTTTGCATGAAAAGGTCAAACTGTCTCAGAAGGTCTATGAATGACAAGAAATTCCCTTTGTTGTGGCTCTCAGGTGAGTCATCGTTACCTCTGAATGGCGTGCCTTGCTTACCCAGCATGCAAGTCACTGCCACAACATGTTTCAAGTACTTGCTTCTCTCATTTACCTCAGAGGTCTATTTGCTGCACAACACTGCATTTTAAAAGACTAGCTTGATAGCTTTGCCAACCAACCACACTGCCTTTGTGAGAAGTTCAGTGCCTTCCACCATTTTTTTTCACCCCATCAGTCACAAATGCACCCTGTTTCAAATTTCTACCAAACACTCTACAACCACAGCAGAATGCAGCATCCACTCTATGTATATACACATATGTATGTGTGTGTGTGTGTGTGTGTGTGTGTGTGTGTGTGTGTGTGTGTGTGTGCATATTTCCCTTATAACAGTATCTGACCAATTTCTCACCTGCTACTTCCAGGTTTTGTTCCCTCTCTTGTTCTTTCCTCTCTCTATTCTCCAGCTGTGCTCTTTGCTCTCCCTCTCTCTCTCACACCTACAGATATTTTGTGGTGACCTTCTAGTAATATTCAGAGAAATTAAATGGGGGGCACGGTGGCGCAGCAGTCGCTTCATGGCTAGAAGGTCTTGGGTTCAGTTCCTGCCGGGGATGCTGTGGGTGCTGGAGGCGTGTTTGCTTCTCCATGTCATCAGCAGCCATACCCTGGGTGGGGCTGGCGAAAGGGTCTTTCTGTGTGGAGTTTGCATGTTCTCCCCATGTTCCCTTGGGTAGCTAACGTGAGCTACCCTCACAAAACATGCAGCAGTCCTGGGCTATAGACGGCCTCCCCTGGCCAGCCGGGGCACCTGAGAGGGTGGGGAGGACCTGTCTGGAATAACGTGATCCGTGATTCCATGTGGCACGTCCAGCTGGGGAAAGCCCTCCCGTCAGGTGAAAAGAAGGGTCTGCTCACTCCTCAGGTAGAGAAGGAGACTTGAGCTCAGTGCAGGGCCCTCCTGGGCTCGGCAGAGGAAGTGCAATGCCCAGGACTGCAACTTAGACAATGAGGATTGGGTGATATAAATAGGGAAAAAATGTATAAATAAATGTTAAAAAAAAGAAAAGAAAAATGAAATGTGAAGTAAATTCAGCAAATGGAAGGGATTGGTAGGAATCTACAACAACAGCATGCCAGTTCATAGTGCAAGTGCAGTTGTAGACACAAAACAAAAAAGTATGACTTTTTTGCCAATAATTATGGGCCAAAGGCTATTTTAAATAGGCCACCATTTTTTCCTCACCTGGTTCATTGTGTTCTCTCTCCTTTCCCCCCTCTCTATCATCATCTCCTCCTTGTGCTATCAAAAAAGTAGCGTAATGTTAGAATTCATTGAAAAGAGGCTACAGTAATCAATACTGACTTCAGTATGCTTTTGACTATGGTAAAGTGCTCAATAGGATTAATTTATTTTCTTTCACCTGACTGTACTATTCTCTTTAAAAACAAACAAACAAACAAACAACATATGTCCATCCATGTAAACGCAGACATTTATGGGTCAGGTTATTCCCAGTCTTTTGGTTCACTATCAGTGGAGTAGGTCTATACATAATGAACCATGGCATATCTGAGTCGGGGTCTGTGGAGATTGAGATTGGTTCCTACAGATTACATCTGGGGAGCTTGGAGACCAAATGAACACCTCATACTCTTTTTACTGCAATCCTTCAACACATCCATAAAATATTTGTTCTGCTAACCTGTTGACAAAAGTAGCAACTGGAGAGGAATGATGCCACTCTGTATGACGGTGTGATTGGTCTGTAAAAGTTTTTAGGTGAGATGCAAGTGAGAAAATATCAGTCACTCATTTCAGTGAAGTGGGTAACAGTTGAGTGTAAAGCCGCAGAAATGAGAATCAGCTCCACATCTGAGACCATGGTCATCGGTCAGGAAAAGATGGAATGCCCTTTAGATTTGGCGTGAACTGTTGCCTAAAGGGGAGGAGATAAGTGTCTTGGGGTCTTGTCCACGAGTAAGTAAAAAATAGTGTGAGATCAACTGAATTACTGCGTCTGCAGTAATACAGATTTTGAAATAGTCTGTTGTGGTGAAGAGGTAGTTAAGCAAAAAGGTGAGGCTCTCTGTTTCTAATTGATTTGTGTTCATACTCTCACCTGTGCTCATGAACTGTGGGTAGCGACTGAATGAATGAGACTGTGGACTCAAGCGTCTGAAATGAGTTTTCTATACACGGTGGTTGGACTTTCCCTTAGAGACAGGGTAAGAAGTTCAGTCATTTAAGGTGGACTTAGAGTAAAGACGCTGCTCCTTCACAAAGAAAGGTGACAGTTTAGGTTGTTCAGATGCCTTCTGGACACCACTTCAAGGCAGTGTTATGGGGATGTCCAACTGGGCATAGGCCCTGGAGACCCAGGGGCAGACCCAGAACACGCTGGAAGAGATACAGTATATTGCTCGGGTGGACAGGGAAAGCCTTGGTGTTTTCCCAGAAAAGCTGGACAAGGTGGCGTTGTTCTTAAGCGGTACATATGAGTGATTTTAGAGAACTTGCCGCATCCACCAATTTTCCAGTATTTTGAGTTTTAGGTACAAACAGAATTTACAAGTGATCCAGACCTGTCGTAGGAGTCACGTAAAATAGTCTGCTGTTATTCAAATCAAGTTTTCTTGACTAACATATTTAATTACTTTGAAGCAATCAGAAAGAAATATATTCATTATACCCCAAAACTATGTGGACATGATTCTGTTTGATTTAAATTAAGCACTAATTGAAGGTTATTTTGACATAACAATTCAGATAGCCAAGAACTGTGTTGCTGCAATCATGCAGCTTAGAGCCACAACTGCAGAGGAAAATGCCCGTCAACTCCACCACACGTCCAGGTCCTCACCACGCTTGGATTTATGGCCATGGGAACCTTTCAGAGGGAGACTGGAGACAGATCAGGTGTGTCTCCGTCCTCTGTGAGTCGTGTGCTCCCCTTGGTCAT
>JBAMYA010078332.1:0-23823 GCA_037176975.1 Arrhamphus sclerolepis | reverse complement strand
CAATGATAAAGACTTCATTCAGTGATTCGTTTTTGAGGCATAAACAGAACTGAGCCACAAAGTACAGGAAACATATTTAAGGTCAATGTGAGGAGAAAAAAAAAGTGACAACCTGAAAGTGTTGTAAGTGCCAGCAGAACAAGTTCACTGGCTTCAGTACAGGCTCCCGCACCCTCATAACATTGTTTGCTGTGAAAACAAACAGCTGTTTTCAGTTAGAAAGCTCTAAAAACTAATTTTCCAGTACCCGTCTGGCATGAAAAGGCAGGCATTTAGCACCTATGCAGTAGACATAATACTGCAGTGCTTTTGACAGCCTAAAAGCCAAATACTTTCCTCAGGAGAGACTGGCGATGAAAACCAGAGATTAAATACAAACAGTATAGACAAACCATTCATAAAAAAAAGCGTTTTACTCACAAGTTGTATTAGATGTCCTCTAGTGTTTTGTTTTTATCTCCTAGAGTCAGGATACTTATTAGTTGGCTAGTTGGTGCACCAAAGGCAATGAAGTATTTCAACATCTTAATTAAAGTTAAAATGTACCACGTACGTCACATTTGGACTTCTCTTCTTGGTAGTTCACAACTGGCAAGTTAATCCCCTGAAAGTCTGGAAGAATGTTAAGAGAATGGTGTGCCCAGCTAGCAGACCCACACATGCCTTAAAACATCAGAGGAAATTTTCAAATAGGCATAGAAAACTTTTTTTTAGCTTTTTCCCTTTTTTTTGTGTGTGTGTGTGGGGGTGGGGGGGTGGGGGTGGGAGGGGGGGATATCACAGAATCACAGCTAGCCTAAATGTACTAGCTACCCTCCATTGGAGCAGTGGGGGACCATCAAGATCAGTCTATCCTTGTAGAGAGTCTCTGGGCGGGCTTAAGATGATGACGTCGGAGCTGAGACGTTGTAGCCTCGATGGTAAACAAATGCAGCGGAGGAACTGCATTGGTTTAAGTCAGTTAGCGACTGAGGTGGATGAGATCCATGTCATTTAAAAATGGTAAGATACATCGGGTAAACTTGCTCTAACAATAAAGGAACCTATTCAAGAAGTAATCTGACCATGATATGTATACCTGTCTGACATTAGCTGTAGCCAGCTAGTGATTTTTGAAGATAGTAGTTGAGTGTTTGAGCACACCAGCTGTTCTCAGATTCTTCTTTCAGTCGTTGGATTCCATCTTCATCACACTGGCGTCTCGTCTCGCTCTTCACAACATTCGCTCTGAATGTGTCACCTTTGTTCGTTGCTCCGATTGTTTGTAGCGCCAACCAATGGCAAGGAGAGGAAGTTTGAAAAGCAACCGCTGGCGCCACCTCCTGGTTGAGGAGGCCCTGTGGTTCGTTTTCAGACCCTACATCTGTCTAGATGCGTTTTCTGCATTCAGTGGGACAGTGGGGGCAGCAAGATACTCTGCTGTCTCAAGTCGACCACTAAAACTGTTTTGACCGTACTTGGCTACATCTTGAATCTCAAGAGCTCAAGAACAGATGAGAACTCATATCCTGATTCACAAGCGTAATGGTTTCTTCCTTTCCCCATTCACCACTTCTCCACCCAGCTGCATGACATTTGGCTCAGTAGTCCTTTCATAATTACGATGACAAACAAACAAACACATCAGAGGTGGACGATGACGAACCTAATAGCTAATGCTAAAGTTATAATAGCTGAAAAAGGATGAAGTTTCAGTTAAATGAGGAGCAGAATCATGCGGCCTCTCTGTGTTTGTTCAGTATGTTTGGATGTGTTTGTGGAAGGGTATTTCAGTCCGCCACATCTGACCCCACTAGAGACAAGTGGCCTCCCTGTCAGCCAGTATAATCCTCTGCCAGTGGGAAATTTGGGATACGATGCTCACCCTGGCGTTATGATTTTTTGACCTGGAACTTTTTGATTGACCTCAAGGGGATTTGTCAGGGTGTAACATGCTTGTGTTTGAGCACTGGCGGAGGGGACGGGGGGTTGGCCTGGATGTTGTGGTAATCAGAATTTAAACCTCGGGTGGATTCACACTGATGGTCGAACACAGACGGACAGACAGACAGCGAATTCTGACTGTGTGAAAATATCAAGTCAGAAGTTATGTAACACGCACATGGACATATACATCATCCCACCATCATTATCTCTCGCTTACTTTCTCTTTTTCTCACAAACTCCCACATGTGCGGAGAGTGCTGGACCTGAGGCACTGAGAGAGGTTAATGTATGATGACCAATCACCATTCCAACCTACGCAAAAACCTTAAATAGACTCAGGACTACTGGCACGTGTATCCAGAGTCACTGTCAAATGGACACATATCATTTTTGTAACATACTTTTACAATTATTTTTGCTCTGTTTTGCAATTAAGCCCACTTAAACCTGAATTACATCGGATTACCAGAAGGCAAGAATATTTTAGGCCTTTCTTTTTTTTCCAGCTAGAGCTGTTACAGGGAACATGAGGACAAACAATGAGTCTGAATATCTCCACATTCAGACCAAAGGTCTAAGCTGAACCCAAAGGTTCGCTAATTCGTCTATTATGTAAGAAGGGATAAAATGTTTATCAATGGCAACATGACATTTTTGGGGCACAGTCATTTAAATGACATATGATATACACGGCCAGTAAAAAGTTTTATAACACTACAATTTTAAATTATGCTGCTTAATGTCTCATATTACTGAAATGAAATGATTTAGCATTGACTTGCTGAAGGATGCAAGGCCTTCCCTGAAAAAATGACGTTGGCTGAATGTGAGTGGATGTTTCTCTTACAGGAGTACAACACTGACGTATCCTGTCCAGATGTGCAACGTGTCCATTTCATAGGCAATAATGTACCCTCTGTACCAGCAGAGATGCATGTTGCTTTTGTATTGAGCGCTGATTTAAAAAAATAAAAAATAAATTCAGAAAGTTCTTTTGACCAGGTGATACGGACAGTTTTCCACTAATGTCAGTTTATTTAAAATGAGCAGTGTTTCTGGATCATGTTCACGTATGGCTTTCCAGTTGCACAATAGAGATTTAAACTACATTTACAAACAGCACAGTGAACCATGGTCCTAGACAGTGATTTCCAGAAGTGTTTCTGAGCTCATGCAGTGGTTTCTTTGATGGAATCAGGCCTGTTTTCAGCGCAGTGCTGCCCAAGATCACAGCTGGGTATTATTGATCATCATCATTATTATTATTGACGGTGCTGAAATCTAAGAATAAATTGATGATGCTATGTTTTTGTAGATGATGAGAGATCCAAGCTCTTTGAAATTGAACACTGAGGATCATTAATCTTTTTCTCAGTTTTTATACCCAAACATGTCACTGATTTCTTGCTAATTAACCTAATTAAGTACAAGATGTTCATCCTGGGGTTTTTTTTGTTGTTGTGTAACTTGCTTTTCCAGCCTTCTGTTGCCCATGTACCAGCTTTCTTTCCTTCAAAATGAGTTCAGATATTTTATGTAATAGTAAAATATCTCAATTTTCAACATTTGATATATTCATTTATGAATTAAATATGAGTTTATGAGATTTGAGAAGTTATTGTAGTCTGTTTTTATTTACGTTTTACTCAGCATCATTGTTTTTCCAATGGTGGGGGCAGGTTCACACACACTGGGGCAGCTTTACTTCCCACTTAGCACAGAAGCCTAGTGACGCTCTGAGCCTCTTACACAAGTCGATTAGCAGGGTTGCGTGTGCACATGTACCGTATATACACATTGGGATTAGGTGTCGTCACAGCGAGCTGCTGGAATGTGGACATGGGTTTCCTCATATGAGGCGGTTCAAATTAGGAAAGGAAATGAGAAGGGAAGTCAGGTGGGCCTGTGAGTGAAAGGTCAAAGATATGAGAGGCCCTCAACGCAAGACATCCTCATGCTCACTCGTCGTCAGCAGCTGTGCATCATAAACAGGCATCTGAGCCGACCCCTTCAGGGTTAAATCTGAACAGGGGGGTGACACACGCGGGCAGATGGTCACACGATTGTCCACGCAGCTGCCGGAGTAAGCTAAAAGGAGATTTTCAGCCTGCACCTCTTTATGCTTCACAAGCACAAAGCTTCATCCAGCAACAGCTCCCTCTCCTTTATTCTGTCTCTGGCCAAGGTGAAGCATGATGGGATTTCTGCCTGCTCGTCTCTGTCAGACTATCACGGACACGGTGCCATGACGTTTGCTCAGTGAGCCAGCACCGATGCGAGTTCTGTGGATAAATGAAGACACACTCAACCCCAAGCAGCTGGGAGAACACTGCAGTCGGGGTCTTCTAGCTAAAACTCTGTTAAATGATAAAGTCACACACTTTCCACATCTCTGCTGGTTTACTGCGCTCACCTTTTGTTGTCACGGTGCCTCTGTCAATGGATGAGGACCCCCTCTAGAAATACTTCACTGTCGCTTTCTTTCACACCACTTGTTTCGTTTGCTTTAACCACCTCCATCTTCTTCAAACACTTACTTTCCCTTTTTCATGGCTTTTCTAACAGCAATATTTCAAGTCACAGACTTTACCACCTTCTAGAAACGTGCCTTATTTAGTGATGCTTCTGTCTACTGCATTCAGCGTTATCAGCTCTGTTGATAAGAACTGAAGGAGACTGGTGTTTGTGAAAAAGCCAATGAACATGTCGGAGGGAGGGGCAGTGAGAGAAAAGTGTCCTACCCATGGACACGTTTTGGACCTGTTTGGAACCTGTTCAAGACATTGTTTGGGTTGGCATTGTGTTTTTGGGGTTCGGTTCTCGCCTTTGCTTTTCTGTCCTTTCCTGCTGTTGTTAACTTTACTTTCTGTTTTACTTTTAAGGTCTTCTGGTATTCCCCTCGTCTTTCCTGATCCTCATCTCTCTTTTGTTTTGCCTCTGTGTCTCATCAACGTTTTCCTCCTCCTAAGCTGGTCCGCACTGTTTCTCCCTGTTTCGTCCTGGTCCTGGTTTTGGTTTTGTCCATTCCCACTTTGCCTGTTCCTCAATTCATTTGGGTGGTTACAGAGTTTTTCACCGCCGGAGTAAATAATGGACTTCTGTTGGGATGCTTCTGCCTCCGGATCTCCTGTGTTTGGGTCCTCGCCACAAAAAACATAGCAGAAGTAGAGGCAACAAAGCAGTCCCCCAGTATGATAGAGCCTCTACCATGCTTTACTGGAGATAACATCTTCAAAGCTTGAATGATTCTGAGTTATGTTTTTTTTAATTTTTTGCGGCGGTAGCTGCACTCTCTAGATCAGTGTTCTTCAACCCTGCTCCTCAGGACCCACGCACCCACCCCAAGCAGAAGTCATCCAATCAGGTGTGAGTGAGCAGTGAAACATCTAGAACATGCAGGGCAGTGGGTCCTGAGGACCTGGATTGAAGAACACTGCACCAGCTGTCTTGCAAGCCCACCTTTGCTGACCTCCTGACCTCTGAAGTCTTGCTGTTGTTGTTCAGGACCTTTGGATATGTTTTCAATAAACTCTATTCTTACAGTAGAAGTCTGACTTTGCGAGCTAGCAGGTGCATAGAGCCGAGGGGTTTGGATAAAAGCATGAACCCTGGCTGACATTAAAAGGCCCCTGTAGATCCCCATTTCCTCTGACCTGCTATATAAACAGAATGGTTCTGGAGGCGAGGCGGGACCCTGATGTCGAGTGAATGATGCCACAGCAGCCTGCCAACTCCTGGAGGACAGCGCGAGTCCATCTCATCTCTTAATTACTGCCGTCCCTCAGACCCAGCTGGCTAATGACTGGCCCACTACAGCAGCGAGTTATAGACTCCACTGAGCTCGAGCAGATGGAGGAAGAGAGAGGGAGAGAGCTGTCTGCTTTACGGCCTTTCTGAACGGGAGGACGAAGCAAGGCTTTTCTTGACCGTTTGGATTCATGCACACAAACACACGCTTTAATTTCTCTACGAACCATCATACGCCCTGAAATTAGCAGGGGGGTGATTTGTAAGAGCATTTGACGTCATCGTGACCTTTGAACACATTCCTTAGAGACGCTTTTGGCACGTAGTACAGTACAGCCCATAAAGGCTGGTCTGTTATTGTAATATCAGACCTATTACTGTACCATGTCATACGCATCCAGATAAAGCAGCATCATCACCGTAAATAGCACTTCATTGCTGTAAATAAACACAGCTTGAGCATGGTCAGCGTACATACAGTGTCTGCTTTGGCGCTTTCCTTTCTGAGACCATATGGGCGGATGAGGATCAATGGCAGATATGGGCCAGTATTAGCACAGGCGCTAACGCGGCTTATCTCCCTAACTTTCTAAGATGTTCTTCTAACTGCCATGGACAAATACACACACACACACACACATACACACATACAAGCTGACCTCAATCCTCCTCCTTCTGCAGGTCTGGGGATCCAAGGGCACGGGTTCTATTTCAGAGCTCTCCTGGTCAAAGTTGGGCCACTGCAGTCCTGATAAACCATCACTCGTCTATCACTGGCAGGAACGAGACAAACGAAGCATATAAATGAGCAGCCTGTGCCGTGGAAATGAATAATGTACAACGACAATGAAAAAAGGCGAGAAGTGCTGCAAGTTTTTATCTTGTGGTAAAATACACACAGTGTTGTGTCTACAGTATAAAAGACAAAGTTATGTTGAATAAATCTATTGCAATGTTTGAACCACAGTCGGGCTTCATTATGGACTTAAACTATTGCGCAACAAGCTGAAACAAGATTATTTTGGTTACATAATACAGAACTGAGTAACGAATAAAAGTAAAAAATATGTTAATGTGGGGTATCAATATCAGTCTAAATGTACAAAGAGACTCGGGGCTGATTCAGCTTCAAGGACATGAGCACTAACTATGATTTACAAGTATGGAGTCCTTAGAAAAGAATAAATTTTATTTTCAATGTAAGTATATTTTTAAGATTCCAATTACCTCCATTAATAAAGTTTAGAGGCTACAGACACTATGGAAGCAATTCTCCACCATTACTCAAATTATAAAGTATGAACAGAAATGCTTTTTCATTTTCTGAATACAGCGGCATTTTTTGATTCATAAATAAAATGATTAATAATTAATAAAAACTGCATTTTCATTTTCTTCTTCAAGACTGCACATTTTGATAAAGGAAAATCTGATAAAGATTCAATTTTCAAAATATGCCCCAGCAAATATGTACCAAAATTTAGTTTGAAATGTCAAATCTGAAAATTAAATGGATTAGCTGAAAGGCTTTTGCTTATTTCAAGGTCATGGCTGCATTATTTGAATCATAAATAAAATGAATAATAAATCATTCAAATCCCCAGCGGTGTGAGAGTGACGTCAGTGGCCACTGCTTTTCTTCAGATCCCAATCTAGGCCGTTATTGTTTCATCTCGCTCCCCAGTCTGGGGACCACAAAATCTTTCGTTAAAAAAAAGTCTGATTAGCGTTGAGCTATACTTCAGAGCTGATAACCACGTACAAGTCCTGTGATCACCACGTAATCTGGCACTAGTTTATAACCATAACAACAGTTTACTTTGAAAGTGGCGGCACGACTGTCACATGATCACTCTGCACCAATCAGAGCCCTGCTTCTGATAAACAGAAAAGCACCTGCTTGGATTCACCGAGCAGCACTGAGATGAAAACATCCCGAAAATCGACAAAAATGGAAAGAAAACGGACTATATACATAGACATGTTCATGAAGAACGACAAGGCAAACAGACGACACCTGACCATAATCTGTGTTTTTCCATAGAGGACAAAATCTCTTGAGTTGCCTTTGTAGTCTGGAAAATAATTGTAAGGAATATGTAAATAATAAAAAAAAAGCCATAACTAATTCAAATCAATGTAGGGCAGAACAGTTTGATCACATGTATGACACTTTTCAATGGTGACATTTATATTTTTGACACTCTCCTCTCCTGGCACAATACAATTCCATTCGTTTCCAATCATTTTACCCAAACAGATACATTTTGGCAATGCATTAAGAAATGCATTGTCCCAAGTTTCTTTTTTATTATCCATTCTCTTACATGGACAATCATATTTCTTTTTCATTGCAGGATTGAATCAAACCAAAGCTTATCAGCACTGGTGCACCACAAAATATATAAACCATGCAACTAAAACAAATAAAGTTCAGAATAGTGGAATAACACAAATAAATTTGCTTCAAAAGAGGTAGTTTAACTAGGTTCAAAAGTTGAATGTTATTCAGTCAAAAACTCACAATCACAAGCAATAATAAGAAAATAGAATTCAGTTTGAGAGAAACACTATTGAAAACATCAACATGAATATAAATTGCATGGCACTGGTTTATTTTCACTTCTTAAATGTGATCTATATTGAGTTCAACTCTTACCTTCCGTTTTGTCAGACAAACCCTGTGGTTTCACACCTCAAAAGCACCTCCGGTTCCAGAGTGAATACATCCGAAGCAGACATTCACTCCTGGATATTGGCAAAAAGAAAAAGAATGTTCAATTTTTTGTTGTTTTTATCAAATACAGTATCAGTTATGTATCAGATGTTAAATGAAAATTTGCAATGTTCTTTTTTTTCTGACACGAAATGGCATTTTGCTAATGAATTCTTTAGCTGATATTTATGAGAGACTGTGGTGGCATCTCTGAGCTCCATGCAAGGATGGGTAGATGATGGATGGATGGGTAAGGCTCTCTCAACTCCATGGATGGATGGATGGATAAGAATCTCAATCTTCTTCACAAAATCAAAGTTCGACCATGATAAATCATTCATTCTACACTTGTTGTAAAAGTTGTCTCTAGGCACCTCTGAGATACCCAGATCATGGCCCCCAAGCACATGGCAAAGCCTGACAGTGGCAAGCAAAAAACTCCCTCTTGGGGGGGAAAACCTTGAGCAGGACCTGAATCAGTTATAGGGGACCCATCCTGCTGACAGCCAGCTGGGTAAAGGAAGACAAGACAGAGAGGATGAAGGACAGAGAGAGGAGAGGGACAAAAATATACAAACATCTGAGATACAAATATATAAAAATGTGGTGGTCGGTGGGTCGGACTGCAGGTCGGCCACACCAGCAGGCATCCAGTCAGCAGATGCACTTAAATGCCAGGATGGTCAGAAGATGGAAGGATTGGGAGGCGAGGAGGAGCGCATCACCACTACGACAGCGCCTGAAAAGGAGAAGAGAGAGGAGAGCACGACTAAGGAAGATAGACAACGCTGATTCTATTAAGTGATTCAGGACAATCTGAGACTGAGATCAGACAGAGCGGGTGCTTCCTCCTCTCTCACATCGACTAACTTCACCTCTTTATCTCTGCTCCTTGTAGCCTCATCATCATCTTCTTCTGCTGCACCGCAGAGGACGATGCAGAGGAAAGACTTGAATGGAAGCAAGATGATTCATGGTGGCAACCCCCTTAAAGGGAACATCCAAAAGAAAACAGTATTAAAAAGAACAAGAATAAACAAGCGCTGATGTATTCTTAAGCCCAGAATTGTTTTTGAAGCTTTGATGCTTGATGATTTTTAATTGACCCAACATGTACAGTATGATAGTTACAGATACTTTTCAATAGGGTTTTTGAGGGTCTGAATATTTTTTGTATTTCATCCAAAGGACGGAAAAATAAACACAGTTGGAAGTAACTTGTTTTCTTTCTCCAGAGAAAACAGTGACACATAAAGTCAACAGCAGCTCAGAGGTAAAGCAGATGAGTGCCATTAACCTTAGCATGTTCTCATTCTCTGTCTCTGCCTCTTCTCCTGAAGCACTGCCTCCACATCGTCTTTCCATCTGCGTTGTGATTGTTTGATGGTGCAGCCAGCTGCTCTCTAAGTGTGAGGGCAGCACTTGTTCTCACCAAGGGCCCAACATACAATTTTCAAAACTGACTCCGGTGCAGAAGTAGAGGAAATTACGACTTGTTGAATGATCACGAAGTGCTGGCTCTGAACGTGAGAGGAGTGTGGGCAACCACCAAAGTTAAAATGTCCAACTTTACAGCAAAAATAAACATATTGAAAGCCTGATACAAAAAAAACTTTTGGTCTGTGTACATTTCACATCTATGACATCTGTACAGTTTGAATTCAAGCTACATTTATGCTTGTTTAGGAGTGTTTTTGCCATCAGTGATGTCAAGTGGTTGTTTGTCACTTAGCAGTTTCAGTGAACTTCACATCTGAGCTGTGAATAAAGACTGACCAGCATAATTTCATTCTTATTGGCTTATTTTGTACCAAGAGATAATTGACCTGGAAGGGTCAAGGGAAGAGACTTGGCAGCTATCTTTGCCCTCAGCTGAAATATGCTAGCTGACGCTAAACAGAAGAAGGCCCACCAAACGGTCTGTAACGACTCATTCACATGTGCCACTTTGGAATCGGTCACCATAGACTTTAAATGGGGTCATGTCAACCACTCCACTTTTTTTTTTTTTACTTTCCGTGCATCAGCGCATGCGTTAGCCAATCAGGTTTGTTTTTTCTGGTCATGAAGACACAACCGAAGCATCAGACACCTCCTTGGTGTTTATTGCCATGACTCATCATCCCTTAGCTGTGGCAGCAGCTACTCTACCTGCGACACCTTCCAGGAGTCCGGTTGACCAACTAGCCTGTTAGCCAAGAGTCAGCTACATATGGTACCTTCACCCGCACCTCTGGCTAACTGGGAATTCTGGCAGAGGGTCACAGCCATGGTTGGCTGACCACAGGTCTCAGCATAGCTCGATCAGAGCTCCTGTAGTCCTAGTTTAAGCTTAAATTACGCTACTTAGCATCATACGTTAATATAGCCTAAGCTAAAATAACTTGACCGTGTTGACTGAGGTGAGGTGGGTGTTTTCCAACAAGTTGCCATGCAATCAGCCAAAGTGATATATCTAAAACCACTAAAATCAGGTTTCAGAAAGTGTGTTTTTGTACGGTCTACGGTTCTCACCAGCAGACGTACGTGTATTGACTTAGACATCAGCAGACTGAAAAATATAAGCATCGAGTCCTTGAGTTCATAAAGAAAAAAAAAGTAGATGAGGAGAAAGAGTTTTGTTAATGAGGCATATCATAAAATGGGTAATTGCAGTTACATTTGATAGATTTTTGGGATAGTCATTGCTTTGCGTCCAGATAACAATGCCTCAGTATTTTAGAAATCTTTGACATATGAAGTGTGGGTAGGGTTTCATCCCACACAAGTCACCCAGGCTGGTTTTTATGCGTATCTGTTTCATTTTCAACTGCATTCCTCTTCTATTGTTCCCCCCAAAGCACAGCATCCCTGATTATAAATTCCTGTGTGGCTGTGTGCCATTACTGATCATTTGAGGATGTGGGCGGTGGCAGGTGGGCGGGTTTGTTTATACACAAATACATTTGTGATGTGCGCTGTGAAGTTTGAACGTACGAGACCAAAACAATCCTCTCACTTTTTCCCCCCACAGCCTTGCACAGACACTCAGCATGATCCTCCACCTTCTCTGAACCCCCGATGATTCTCCGAAACAGCCATATGTCTCCACAGCGTTGTCACAGCAACAATCTCAAGACCATAATGCATTTCTGTCCAAAAATGCAAATGAAGCAGGGATCCAGACTCAATGGTCTGCAGGTTGACAGAAGGTTTGACCGGATGCATGTTGCGTTTGGGTCACACAAGTGAACCAGATCACATGGTAACCGATTTATTCTCAACTTCTATATTTCCTACAGTAGCAGATTAGTAGATCAGTTGTATTCTCTGATGATGCTCTTCTGAAAATTTCCACTAATAATGCTAATATGCTAATATCATGACTCACAGCTCAATATCCAACATCATTATGACCAAAAAAACAAGCAAAGAAACCATTTTCAAATATTATTTCCAGACAGGCTTTTACAAACCCACTGCAAATACACTATTACAGTGATTTAAACTTACTTCATCAGAAGTTTTAATAGAATATACAACCGAAGCCAGACATTACAAGTTAGTTGTCTGGGTTTCATTATTTTATTTTTTTTCTTAAGTCTTTGTCTTTTCTTCTTGTATCTTTGTCCTTTTCTGCAGCTGTTGACTTTACTTCCTGTTTTATTTTGACAGTCCCCATCATCCTGATCATTTCCACCAGCGCCTCGTTGACCTTTGCCCCTACGTATGGTCTCGTCTGTCCTCCAGACTGACCCGAACTGTTTACGTACCGTTTCCTCTGCTTTCGTCCTGGTTCTTCTGGCTTTCTTTGTGTTACTTTGCTTGTTAGATTTATTTGCATTTTAGACTCTCCTGCCCTGGCAGTCGTTTTGAATTTTGTTGGATTCCTCCTTCAACATTGTTTAACAGACACTAGAATGGAAGTCATACATGTAGAGATAATGATTTCAGGGAAAAAGAAAATGTTTGACATATATTAAAAAAAAAAAAATTCTAAATGCAGAATATATTATTTCATTTAGAATAATACTTAAATGCATGTAATTTATATTTTGCCCATCTCTTACTGTGAAAATTATCTATATTAAGTGTCAATAAGACCTGTTTTTCAGCTAATTTGCTGTGTTTCCTTGACAGTGACTGATTATAGAATTAAAAAATGCAACATGCATCAGTTTATAATCTGTCTGTTCTGTTGCAAATCCAGCTGGAAAACAAAAATAAATAAAATTCTTGAATTTTTCCGTTTTAGAACCAAATGAGAAAAAAATTGGACGGACAAAAGAGAAGAAATCACAATCATGTTCCCCAAAAACATGCCGTTTAGGCTAATTAGTAATCCTAAATCCTCTAAAATTGTTTGCATGCTATTTAGCATTGGTTTTACTGCACATGGTTCCATATGGCAACTGATTTAATGTTGGGATAGTTAGTACATTTTAACTTGTTTTTTTATAGATATTCTGGTTTTATATGGTTGTTTTATTTTGTTTTTATTCATCACCTGTATTTACTACTCTACTTTTTTGCTCTCTGTACTGCCCTTTGTAACAGGCTCACTGGTTTTTGCTGAACTCCCACGGCAACAGTCACAGAACGGTAGTTATAACAACACTCAACGTACTGGTGGAAACTATGTGTATATGTTGGCTGCGCAGCTGCTGTACTTTTTTGCCCAAAATTTCCCGTTGCAGGACAATGAAGTTCATCTTAGCTTATCTTATACTGTGTGTCACATACTGGTGCTGCATGTCGTGTACATGGATCTTTTTTTCCTCATCTTCTGACCAGTTTTCTCACTTTTATTCTCCCTTTATTATCTCCAGTCAGATCTACGTGTGGGTAGAAATGAAGTAACCTGATTATCTCGCACTAATTATGTCTCAGCTCATAAAAGGATGCTCCTGATTGTCGCTTCAAACCTCATCTGTCATCTTTCGGTGAGGAATGTTTGTGTGGGGTGTCTCCATGTACCGCCGCCTTCTCTCATGACCCAAAAACGTGTAAGATTGATTGGCGATTCTAAATCATTTGTGAGCATTTGCGTCCGCCCTTGGCGTTGCAGTGCAGACTTCGCTCTGAGGCCTGGTGGAATCTCCTCTCACCTCCGTCTCTTGTGTCACTTGTCCTTCTCTGTCTCCAGCGACACTGTCCAGCTAACAGGAAGACAGAACTGGGTCACGACGAACCTGAGGCCCGGAGCTCCGGTTACATTACCTCCAGAGTCAGGACCTCAAAGAGTGAAAACAGGGCCAGGTCAGACCGACTATCTGCTGCTCCCCACAAACAGTAACTGATACAGCCAACATTCGTATGTAGGGCCCAACTGAGTTATAAAGGGGCCCCACATGCGATTGCTCATGGTTTCCATGTGTCTCCATGTCAAAAGCTTGCTGAGCGAGCATGAGCCAAGAATGGGTTTCTTATCTGGGTCCCACTTGGACCAACCACAAAAGCAAACCCAAGCGGGCAAGTCACATGGGGCCTATAGTACCTACAGACAGTCCCACATTTATGTCTCAGATGGACATACAAACGTTAGTTGTGTATTTGCATGATCTTATAACTGCACATGTCCAAACCATCTCAGTCAGACTTTCTCTCCTAAACATCTAACATGTTCTGTCCCTCCTTGTTCCTGATCCTCGTCACTCCCGAAGAAAACCTCAACATTTTAAGCTCTGCTGCCTCCAACTCTGCCTCAGAGCCGCGCTCTCTGAACCATCCAACATCTTTCCTTTCATTTTTGCTGATGCTCCTTTATGGCACAGCTTGAAACCATACTGCTGTTCTCAAATATTCACCTCTGCCGTTAGTCTTGCTGCCTCGACTCCTCCCCATAACTTCATCGTACGGCTCATCAACTTTATTCCTCTGATGGCACCATAGCAGACTTTGGAATCTACCAAGAATCTGAAAACGGCAGCCAGAACAGAACACTGATTATCAATACAACGATAGCCTCGAGCTGCTATCTCACCTGATTATCGAAAACTAGATCAACAAACACGTGACCACATCTGATGCTCTCTTTTAGGGCGATTATGCAAAACGTTGTCAGATAACAATCCTTACTGTGCAGACAAAGACAGGGAAACTGACCCCTCATGTGCTGGTGCTCAATATCAAAAATGAAGCAGCTGGTTTTTTTAGGGTCTCCACTGCTGCCTGTAACCAGCCTGCTGCCTTCACTGTGTTTACCCTTGATGATGTATGGAGCCCTCGGACAGTTTAGAAGAAAAAAGCTCACCATGGCGACAGCATTCAGAGTTCAAAAGAGTGCATGCATGAGAGCCTCTGTGCTAAACTACAGTCGGCCTAAGGACCGGTGGTGGTCTGCAAATCTATTCTTGTATCACAATGACCTCCTCCTGAGGACTTACAACACTACATGTGATGTGACGCTGCTGTCTCTGAGAGATTCATCTAAAAAAATAAAATAGGGGGATGATTGTACATGTCCTCTGTCTGTGTCTTACATAACTCTCAGCCAAGAATTCTCCCCGAGGATTAGACTCGGCGGAAAGACATTCGTCGAATAATACGGCTGAAAATGAAAGCCACAAAATTAGAAGCAGCTCATCGTTGCTAATCAGAGACTTCTGAACATGTAATAACTTGTACTTCACGGTGGTGTGGCGTATCAGATTACATTTGGCCACGCTGCGAGTGAAGGCTCACGGGAGCGACCACGATGCCACTTTACACACCTGAAAGCAGCTCTTACGTGCGTCTGAGTGTGCGAACCCTTGCGTGTTTGAAAGTTTGCGTGCTGAGCAGAACAAGAGGGCAAGGACAGTGTGTGGGAGAGGATGAATGGCTTTGTGTGTTTGCTTGTTTGTGTCCACAAGCTGTGTGAGACCCTACGGAGCCCTTTGGGTTTGGGAGGGCGGGGTGACTCATCCCAACCTCAGGCTCCTCTTCCAAAAATATATCCATCTATTCTATCATCACCTTCCCTCCATGTCTGTTCATTTTCATATCATGCAGCTAACTTCAGAGTGACTTCAACCGCAGTTCGAAATCATCCTTGCCATCTTGAAATGGTAAGTGTGCATTGTCTGCTTTTGAAGGAGGAAAGAGAGAGGGGGGGTGGGGGCCGGATGATGGAGAGTGAGAGAGACAGGCTGACAGACGAGCAACAGCGAGGGCAGAGAACGGAGCTACAGGCTCATCCATCCCGACAGTGCTCATGGCACCAGTCAGGGAAACAAAAAGACAGAGGGAGGACAGACCAGAGCGCTGACTCACAGTTTGACCAGATTCACAACCTCTGTGCAGACGGCGACGCTGGAAGACTCACCCCCACCCCATGATCCACGTCCGCAGACGAGGAGGACAATTTGCATCAAGACTGCTCAAGACTGGCACGTGCGTTTCCGTATAATGGAGCTCCACGTACCTCAAAAGTGCAGCTCCAATAAAGGAGTTAGGCGACAAGTTTGCATCAGAGGTGGACAGAGGCTCATCTTTACGTCAGGTTAACTCACCCACCAATTCCCTGTACCAGTCCCAGAAACAGGCCCATACAGGCTGCCCTCCATGTTTTTACAACAATGGCATGAGTTCTGGTAACAGGACTGAGAAGAAAAAAAATGCAATCATATTCTGCTTAGACAACATGCCAGTGGCACAAACTGGGATGTTTGTTTTTTTTGTTGATTATGGTCTAGTTGTCACTCTGCCTGCATCACGTGCTTTGCTTCTTTGACTGGTCCATCCAACAGACGGAACATTCGGCTCCTAAAGCCAAACCATCAGGTTGGCCTACAACCTTCTGGACAGTGGACTAACTTAACTTGGACCTCAGCCGAGACCAAGCTCCATTGATTGGTCAGCTGGCCACACAGATCAGCTAGTCAGGAGCAGAGACTGTTTGGCCAGGTTTTCTGTCCGTATGATGCTGTCCAGAGGTCTGAAGGGGGGAAAAAAAAAGACATAAAAGATGCTTAATGTTCTTATTCACAGTTCTGCATGTGACAGTGAAGACTTTGTAGAAACCCAACAGCTCATGTTTTATAGCAGCAAAAACGTAACTAACAGTTACTAAATGAAACAAAATGTTTGAGACGTTCTGTTCTTTGTCTTTGCCGCAGACTGTTGGCTGGATGTGTATAATCAGCGTCTGCCTGTTTGTACGCACCGAACAGGCCGTGCAGCACTGACGAAGCAGATTAAAGCACCATGGTGACAGCAGCCAGCGAGCAGACGCAACAAAAGGATTGTTGATGGTCTCCGCGTTCACTTCACCATCAACCGCTCCTCTAATGGTCTGAGTGCCAGGTGGGGACAGATAGGGAGACGAAAAAACTGAGCATGACCCATCATGGGAAGAGTAAAAACAAGGAAGTGCACAGAACAAAGGGGGGAAGAGTGATGAGACCCACTCATGGCAGCTCAGGAAAGCTGGTGTGGAGCCAGCTGTGGTGACGGAGCACACAAGCGCTGCAACACGCAACACAGCCGGCGTTTGGACACACACTCGAGTGTGGATGTGTGTGTGTCTGAGCCTCTCACAGTTCAGTCTGAATAAATGCAAAACAGCAAATCTGTCCTGAGGGCGGTTTCAGCGCGCAGCAATTTCTACTTTTGCCTTCTTGCTGTAAAAAGTGTTACTCAGCAAAGTCCGAATCCGACTCATTACACCCGTGTGACCTTCTGTGAAGCACTCAAACCCGCACGCACTAAGACACACTTTAAAACCTCATTTTACTGCAGAACTCTTGTCTGGATTCGTCTCAAGAGACGTAGTAAACAGATATTTGCAGAGGTATTAGAAGGTCAGTGGACCTGGGGCATCGGAGCCAGCAGTTACCACACAAGGTCTCAGAGGTCGTAGCTGTGGTCAGACCTGGATAACATCGCCTGGCGACCCTGCAGCCACCATCTGGCTACCTTACATAACCCCTAAGACTGTAAAATGGTCCTGTTAGCTCATGCAAACCAGGCAGAGTCAGGGTACTGGTGCTCCTGTAGAAATGTTTGTGACATTTAAAAACAGACAACTTTTTTTAGCTTAGCTTTTGTCAGAGAGCAAGGTCTTGTTGAAACCCTGAAGATCATCACGGGGTCAACTTTGAAAAAAACAAAAACAATGAAAGGCTTTATCCTGGAGAGGAGAATGAGGCAATGTTACATTTCAGCTGCAAAAATAACATTTCTTAACCTCTTTGGAAATGTCATTATAATCGCAGTTTGCAACTGAAGCTTCTTTGGTCTGTGAAAAGCAACTTATAAAAGCTGATCTTAGCAAACTCAGGATTCTGCTTGCTTGTCCTTCTGCTGCACTGTAACGTTTCAGGAGTTTTGTTTTTTTAAAGCCATAAACTGATTGTTGTTTGCATGTGACATTAAAGCAGCACAAAGGACTCAGGACAAGTGAACATTCCTCTTGTTGTGGGAATCCTCGAGCAGAAAGGTGAGTCAGAAAAGTAAAAAGAGCAAAACTGCATTAAAGTTACGAGTTAACGGTCACGTGGGGGCTCATGCTGGGAGCGGGCCTGCTTCCAGAACTTTGAGAACAATTCACTGCAGAGATCAACTTTCCACGCAGCAGCTGGTGCTCTCGTGATGCTGTTGTCAACGAGGACGGACAGGTCAGAATGATTAAATAAGCTGCCTCCACACACACACACACACACACACACACACACACACACACACACACCGAACCCCCGACTGCGCCGTCACAACGGTTCTTCTAAGAACCTGGAGGTTTGAAAAGCTCCCAGCTCAGGTCTCATTCAACATACTGGGAGGAAAAGGCCCTAAAACAGAGCAGCTGTGGGCCAATCACAGGCAGGGGAGGGGTGCCTGGGAAAACACTCACTATTCAAGGTCAAGCACGCCATCTAGTGGTGGTCACATGAAGCGTACCTCATGTGAGGGTAACAGGAATGAGTGATACGCATCATGTATTGTTTATAATGTGTATTAGTGTCTCTTTTCAGTTAAACCAAACTTCCTTCTGGTCCTTAAAATGCAAACAGAGGTTGAATAAAACCGTTGTGGCTCTACCAACCTCAGTCAAACAGAAAAGTCCCTTTTGATGTCATAAGGAATGTAACAAGCAGAGGGAAATTTGTCCACAAAAGTTGCTTTATTTGATTGTTAAAAATGATTAAGGCTAGAGATGCTGCAGAAGTACAGGATGGGGTCTGGACTGCAGACTTGGAAGAGAGGGAAGTCCTGCCAAATTATTTAAAAAAAAGAAAATAGAAAGAAAAATCACAATGCAGACCGAAAGGACGACAAAAACTTGCGCAAGAGATGTTTGTCCAAGTTTCCCATGTCTCGCTGTGACGGGACGAAGCTGCCCAGTCTTCACCTAAAGTTCAGATTGACTTTTTATTTATTTATTTTTAAATCGCCCATGCTGAGGATGTAAGCTGATTGCACGTGGACAGATTTCATCCTTGTTTTCCTTTCCGTTTATACACCCGACTCTCTCTCCTCTGAGTGCATAGCTGAGTAAAGTTACCCTCCACAGATCCAAAACATCACTCCGACAGCAGCAACTGCTGTCAAAACAGAAATAAAAGCCACACCGCCTCCATGTTTCACACATATAATCATATATATATGTTCAATGTACAAAGATACATTCTCAATTGCAAAGGCTCACAACATTGGAAATAAATACTGTAATGGCTAAACTGCGATAATATTTCTCTTCTCTCCTGGAGAGAAGACACATACACACACACTCATGCAAGATGAGAACTGAGATCTGATAATGTTCAATTTAAAAAAGAAAAAAGAAAAAAAAGTGCAGTGTAGTGGACACAGATGCAAGAACATTTTCTTCCTCACTGTAGTCAGAGAGGACAATCTAAAGGAAAAAAAAAGATGTTTTACAAATTAAAAACTCACAAAAACTCAAGTTTTTTTTCTTTTTTTCTCAGTTTGCCATCGTGGGGGGGCGTCGGGGTCATCCCAGTAATAAACACAGCTTCGTGTGAAGGCAGCAAATCAAACAACAAATCCATTTTTTTGCTTTTTGACCTACAAATGTCAAGACGAGCGATCTCCAGGTCCAGCACGTTCACCTCTCTCACGCGTCGAAAAGATCACATTCTCTGAATATGAAAGTCTAAAAAATATATCTTGTCGTTACACCAGGATTCATTTTTATTTATTATAAAAACCTGCACTTTATGTACACGCAGGCAAACATGCTGCTGGAAGGTGCCATGTCAGGACGAGACACGAGACAATCGGTCTTTAACCTTTGGTAGCAGACGGAAACATTCTTTTTGAGGAAAAAAAATAAATAAATACTCTGTCACGCTTGAGAAGCCGTTAAACTCTTCAAACCTCGGTATCTAAGGCATTTCTTAAAGTGTGGCGTGTGGATGAAAAAAAAAAAGCTTAATGATTGACAAGTTTACAGTGTGTTAACGTGAAGGGGAAAAGGAAAAAACATTTGAAATTAATGTAAGAAATGCTGAATTTGCAACTCAAACTAAAAGCAGCATGTCATTTACCTGTTGGAGGACGTCTCACTAAACCACACAGTTTTATTGCATTTGATCGTGCAGTTGCCCGATCAGAAAAAAGAAAAAAAATACAGTTTATACGTGGGCTCTGGTAACATAAAACTGGCATGGAACCGTCAACCTGCAGGGAAACAGGGCTGCTGGTGCTGCAGTTCAGACACGCTGCAAACTGATATGGCGTCATTTACCCAAAAGCTGCTGGAATAATTCACCTCATTTATTGCACTGTGCTCAGTTTTGACCGTTTTGGACATTAGGACTAGACAACAGGAACATTCGTACTGCCTATTCAGCTTAAAGAAAAAATATGCAGGACAGTGTAAAGCTGCAAAGCTCCAGTTTGTACCTCTGATGCACCACATTAAAGTCAGAGGATAAGTAATGGTAACCATGACAACATCTTTGAGATCCTGTACCAACAAAGACCAGTACCACTTTACGATAAGACTGTCCTTGTAATGGTTTATAAAACACCATTAGTGGCATAACCCAGTAGTTAATGTGCAATAGTGACTCTCTGCTTGCCAAATAGTGCTACCACTCATCCCCTCATGTAATCTGTACTACAGTTAATATGAAACTTTGAAAATTACCAAAGAAAAATAACGTGAGATGATGAGGAAAAATTAAGGATCCAGCAATAAAGGATACCAATATTCAATCACATATAGGACCGTTGACCCAAAAGCAGACAGCTCTAAATGTATGCATGTGGTTTATGTTATAAAAGGCAATAATCCATAGATGAAGGATGATGAAAATAAGGCAAAACTTGGTTGTTACAAATGTTTCTGAATCTTACATGAGCGGAAACGGACGTGAGACCATGAAACAAGAACACAAACACTGAGCTCAGGCGGATCACTATTTGGCAAGCGAAATGCTGCTATTGCTCTATTTTAAATAAAGGATTATAACTAGCAATTAGTGTTTTATTGTAAAGTGGTAAAAAAAAAACAAAAAAACATGTGCATCTTGAATCACTTGCTAAAGTCGATGCACGGTGGTTTTCATGTTTACCATGAGTGTCAATCAGACACAAACATCATAAACCAGTGAAAGGTGCAAATATACACCTGCTCTGAGCTAAATATTTCCTATTTACCTCTCAAAGTTCCAGTGAAGATTAAATAAAGATGCTGCAGCTGTCCATCAGCTGGGGGCTGATCTTACAGTGTAATTTGGAATACAAGAAGCAAGTTCTTCATTAATTTCCCAGCAATTATTAAAAGTTTTTCCACAATTTCATATCCTGTATTTTCTGGTCAAAGTAACCAAGACGACATCTCTTTTTTTCTTGTAAAATAACGTACAGCTGTTTTATATGAAAGATGCACACACAGAGAGGCGAAGCTTGTTAAGAGTAAACGATGATTTCTTTCTTTTAAGGAAAAAAGAACCTCATCTGTGACTTTAACCTGGCGGAAATAAATGAGGCACAAACTGGGCTGTTACCACTACCTGTTAAATGTTTAAATAAGAGCTTGAACAAATGCCTGCTGCATTAACATGTGGAGTATTGTTGGGTTTTTTGGACACAACTAGAGATGAATTAAACTGCTTGATGTCTGAAAGTGAAGTTGGCAGAAAATGAAATGATGTTGGTTAAGATTCCTACATGATTGACTCCTGCACGTACATTCCTAAAGGCCATCGGCAGCAGTTTTGAACGACTGATTTACCGCCAGCTGTGTCCAGCAGGAGGGCGCTGTAAGCGGTTCAGGCAGAGGAAAGCCCCTCGACTTCTACTCATATTTGCAGGGCAAATATAGAGAAAGGAATAAGTAAAGATCCTGTCCTCAAAGACAGCTTCACCTCAAATAAAATCAAAACAGTATGAGGGATGATAACAGTTTCAAATCCATAAAATAATATATTTAAAACAAAAAGTTAACAATAAACATGCATCCAGGGTTATCACTGAGAAAAAGCTCACAGAGCAGTTTTTGCTTGTTTCACTCTTATTGTTCAGGACTGAGGAAGCAGAAAATAAGTGCTGATTAAACGTGTGCCTGCAGAGGGACGCTGCCTCCACTCCTCTGCTGCAGAAGGTCTGAGAGAAAGGCAGACTGGGCCTCAAAAGTCCGGGACGTCCCGTCCTCAGTCCTCGTGGAGTAAGACCTGCCAGACGATGAGGTGGCTGCGCTCGGCTTTAGCCAGGAAGGGCTGCAGCGTCATGGAGGCCTCCTCCGCATCGCCGTCCTCGTCGCCTGCACACACACACCTGCGTCACCTTGTCCTCCACATACCACTGCGCTTATTTCCGTCTCGTTTCTGTTACCTGAAGCGAACTCACCCATCCTAAAGTCGATGTAGCCTTCTCCTCCGCTCATCACCAACACAGACTTGCTTCCTTCCTGAGCTGCGTCTGCCGTCTTCTCTCCAGCTTCCTCTCCTGCAGAGGACACAGATGGAATCGAATGACCTGAAATCACAGAGAGACACACCGGAAATTAAAGCCCTCCAACACTGACGGCTGACGCTTCGACCTTCTTGAACAGACTCTCACTTCATTTAACGCAGAGCTCACCTCTGAGGCTCAGCAGGTATCAGCTGGAACTAAAAAAAAAGTGTTGAAAGCCTGATGGATCCTCTCACATAATTACCAAAAAAATAAAAACATTTCTGCAGCCAGAACCTTTTGTTTTGACCTCAGGAGGCTGCTTTTCTTTGCCTCCGCTCCTCTGAGTGCATGTGTGTGTTTGTGATTGGCCAGTTCCATCAGAGCGCCTCCTAGGATTGGCTCAGCCGGATTGTTAAACCAGGAGGATTCTCCAGCTTCAACCCCCAATTTTGCTTTGCTTAATAGTTTTATTTCTTAGTTTGATTCTCTTTTCTTTATTATGGCAGCTCAAAGTTTTAGCCATGTTGTGTTTGTTGTTTAAGTAATGTTCAGTTTGGAGAATAAACTGCTTTGTTCTGCTTAGATTCAGATGTTTTCTGGGGACCGGAGGAGAGGAGAGCTGCACCTCATTTAGGTTTCAGAACACCATCTGGGAACTTCTTATCACTTAAGAGGATCCTGTGTTAGACGGTAAGGAAGGTGGCAACAAAAGAAAACATGAATCAGAGTAGTTCTGAGTGACATCAGCAAAATAACCATTAATGTTTCATCCTGATTGCATCTATGGTGTCAGTTCAGATTTACATGAAGGAATTACAAATCAAAACCCAGAATCTGTAAACAGGAAATTAAACGTTTTCAGACATCATTCCCATTTGCGCCTTTTCTTTTTGCGGTTGCAGTTCTGAAATGAGGTGCCGCATCGACCAACAGAGGTCTAAATACTCGCTAAATATAACGATAAGTTGGCAACACTGAATTTATCAGCAGAGGTCTGACATCGACGTATAAAGGGCTGAGTCATTCAGCAGCCAATCAGAGTTCAGCTATGCCCCGCCTCCTCTGCTGATGATTGACGTGTCGCTGATTTGACACATTGCAACTGAACGCAACTCAACGACGCAAGACACAAGTGGCAAAGCAGGAAAAGTTGAAAATCTCCCGACTTTTGACGGAGTCAACGCTATCAACCCACAATTCAGTTCAGCAACTGATGACATCACCCCATTCACAGTCTAAGGAGTTACATCTTGGTTTAATGAACAGCCATTTTACAGCTATTGGTTCTTATTTATCTTTTTTTTTGTAGCTTTTAATCACGTCTGTATATACACACACACACACACACTCAGCGTAGCAGAACAAGCAACAGAAGCGCTATGAAAGCTTCTGTATGAAAAACCATTGGTCAGGGGAGACAGCAATCAAGTCTGATGTACATTTTATGTCTGTATTTGATGAAATCAAATACAGACATAAAGGCTGTTATTAGATCCCTGGATTCAGATTCCTGTCCATTCCTGACACATGCCTCTATAGCAGGATCATCTGAGGATTTCTGGATGTGGCAGGACTCAGAGTTGGATTTAAGGTCTGAGGTCTACAATGTG
>JBAMYA010078303.1:0-23826 GCA_037176975.1 Arrhamphus sclerolepis | reverse complement strand
GTAAAATGCATTAATCAAACTGATAAAATAGGAAAAAAGTGTTTCAGTTCAGCATCAGTTGGCACAATTTTTGAAGATGGAATAAGTGTTATCTTGTGTTTTCTGTTTTGGTATTCATGATGTTATTTTTTCCCCCCTCGGCTCTTGTCTCTGTGCATGATGCATGTTCTCATGTTGGATGGACCAGTATGTAAGTGTCATTGTTGCTTCATACAATGGATTTTGGCTAACATGATAATATTGTGTTAAAGAAGAAATTCCCTAACTTAACCAGGACGTGGTAATTCCTTTAGCTCTCACTCTTTCCCTCACTCTCTTTCTCTCTCTCACTCTATCGCTCCCTTTTTCTCTCTCTAATTGTGTGTGTGTGTTTCTTATGAATACTAACTTTTGGCTCACCCTAAATTTAGCAAATTCCAGTCACTTAGCAAATTTGTAAAATAATAGAAACAGACAGAAAATCTTGTTTGCAAGTTAAAAAGTAAAAGGTAGATAGTTCTTTTTCTTTTTTATGCACTTGTTTTTTGTTGTTGATTTATTTTTGTTTTTGCTTTTTCTTAATTTTTGAAATTTGATTGATTAATGGTTAAATGTAATTTTTCTGGTTCCCGTCATATATGTGTATGTATTCAGATATCCCAATTCCAAAAAGGTTTGAATGTTGTGTAAATTAATAATTGTAAATAAAATAGATTGCAACAATTTTCAATTCTCATAAACCCCGACTTTATTCCCAATAGATCATAGAACATCAGATGTTGAAACTGAGACATTTTAGGGAGCATTTGACAGCTAATTACATTAATTGGCAACAGGTCAGTAACATGACCGAGTATTAAAGGAACATTTCAGAGAGGGCCTCTTAGATATAAAAATGGGCAGAGGTTCACCTGTCTACAACAAACTGTGGAAAACTTGTGGAACAGTTTCTGAAAAAAAATCCTCAATGTACAGCGTATTATCTATTGGCAGTAAAACATGGGTTTATGAGTTTTGCAGAACATGACATACTGTTTGTTGTTGTTTTTTTATAATTTACAAAGTGTACCAACTTCTTTGGAATTGGGGATATTTGCCTTTTTCCACTTGTGGACCTGTTCCTCTTAATCCTGATGCATCTAGTTTCTATACATCAGTGTTTGTGTGGTGACTGATCTCCCTCATCGCCCTAGTAAAGCAAACCCAAAGCAACCTTTATGTCTAATGTAAATTAATCATATGACATCAATATTAGCGCTATATTCTAAAAGCTCTTGATGTTGGCCACCCTACAAGTGAAATGAATTTTTATATGAACTTTGTGTGGAATAATATAAGGACTGCTGAGTTTCACACATTCGCTTCATGTCATGCCATTGATATCTTACTCTGAGAATTCCATTAGCAATAATATGCATTTCACATATTACGCATCCTGCCACCATGGAAACCAACAAAGTGTGACAACTCTCCAATGTTTCGTAAGTACTTACTATCGCATAGAGGCAGCAGACATTTGGATAGTTGGTAGGGTACCACGCATAATTGTGTAACTTCATTTCGCTGCCAGCTTTCTGTAGTTTCAAGTTACTACATCGTGCACTACAGTGTATACTTATTCTTTTAATAAACATTTGAATGGATGGAGTGGAAAGACAACATCGGTGCATACATTTACAGTAGGCTGTGATTGCATTTATATTTTATCAACAAATATCAGTGAATGCAAGGCCTTAATGAGTGTATGAGAACCTGTGTTGGGATATAATGTTGTCTTAACAATGTAATTTTAGAAATAACCTTAGGTTTACCTTTTTCATTTAAAAAAATCAGACATAATATGGGCATTGTAATAGGTCTCTCCTTTTCAAATAGATTTAAATCACTTTAAATAAAACACATCTAGATGTTGATGTGTTGATGATTACTCTGCTTGATCCCTGATATTGATGACCTATGGCCTATCAATATTTCTACACTGTATGAACAAGATTCTGTGCTTCATTCTTATTTTTATCACGATGGAAAATTTGAATTATATTTCTGCAACCTTGTTTAATACACTGCGGGCCTGTCATGGCCCTTGTAAACCTAGAATAATAACTTATTAGTATTAATTAATTATAAACACATTAGATATCTCTAAAGACACACTTTCTTCTCAATATGAAAACTAGATTTATTCTGCTGATATGATCACATGTCCCTGATGCACTTCGGTAAAATATGTGCATCATCCATTAAATTAACAACACTTTGTAATACAGGCAAACTTTAAATAAATTAGATAATTCTCTAACAATATTTACAATCAGGTGCACTGATAGCATTACCACAGAATGTTTGTAATTTAATTTACAAATGTAAATTAATTCATAGAAAAATAATTTATATGCTGAGAAGATACCTGCAGGCTGAAGGATGTAGTGTAGAGAATGAATGGATTTTTCACTGTTGGTGTTTGGAAATATCAGCAATCCATGATCCACACGACCTGCACAATATCCGAGTTCTATACAAGTCTGTGGGAGTGTCGCAGTGCTGCTTGGTATAACAATAGACATGTTATTGTTGTATTTAAATTTCAGTTTCACTTCGGTGACAAAACAATTTGACAATTAAAAAAAATTACTTTTATTTTATCTGCTCGTTTGAGACCAGGAAAAATCACATGCCATGCCAAAAATAAGAAGTAATGTCAAAAAGCCAATATTGTGCAACATAATTGTCAAAGGCTTATATATAAACAATGACATGTTGGTGGTTGCCATTTGTTTGTGTTCCTTTTCCTCAGGTAACATTCCAGACATTTTTGTTTCTTTCTAAAATCAATCAAAAAAATTTTTTTTATTCTTTTTTGTCTTATTAGATGTTTCTAGGTCACAGACTAATTGTTTGTCCTCTTTTGCTATATCTGCATCCTCTGTATTCAATTCCCACCTTCCTGTCTACCACTGCTACAACCTCTTCTTTTGTCTTTGGCTTTCATTTTTATTTTTATCCCTCTTTTACTCTTTTTCCTCCTTCATGTCTAGCTTTTTACAGTGCAGCCCCACTTACTTCAGCAGGCATCATTCCCATCATGCAGTCCCTTTGCCCAGATGGACAAAGAGATGAATTTGGTTTCCTGCAGTACAACAACTCTATGTGAGTAGAACGTTCAACAGAACCTGCTATTTTGGGATCACCTGTTTGTCTCTTTTCCTTTTTTTCCTTTCTTTATTTACCTACGAGAAATACAGATTTTAAAGAATGTACAGTTGTCCTTTAGCTTTCTTTGAAACAGCAACAATTATTAATTTTCTAATTGTCCTATTTGACAAAGTCTGCCTTAGTTTATGTCTTAGTTTATCTTTAGAGAACTTGCTTTTTGACCCTTAAAGGCAGATGAATGGCTGCAGTGTCCTGACATTATAAGTTATACAGTACAAAATCGTAGTACAAAACGAAATAAACAAATAAATAGATATAATAATCAAAATGATCACAATGTGCATACAAACACTGGAGGGTGGTGTATGCAAAGGTTGATTAGACAGCTAGTTAGAGGTATTTAGTCGAGGAACTTGTCTGTCATAGAAACTGTTTGAATGCTGTTGTTTGAGTGTATAATGACCTGTACAAAAGATGCAGAATTATTCCTTGAAGAGTCATTTCCCTTTTTTCCTCTTTTATTCTTACCACTATCCCTAACATATTATTTTTGTGTTTGTTTGGGTTGGGGATTTCATCCTCTTACATCCCCAACCAGTTGAGGCAAATTGTGAACAGAGATTTCAGGTTTCAGTAGGATTAGCTAAAGTAACAGTGGTGGAACTGCAGTGATTGCCAACAACAGATGGTTTAATCCAGGATATACCACTGTGGAATATTCTTTCTGTAGCCTGGGCATTGAATTGTGAGTTGTAGTGTTTTTTCCATAATATCTACCCGGACAGTTTACCAGTGTGATATTTCTAGCAATATACTTTGTCCATTGTCCTTATAATTATTTTACCAAAAATGATATTGATATTCCAACAGCCACTAGGGAGCATTATCACTCTACCTTAATAATCTTATTATTGGTCAATAAAGCTTCAGGGGCTCACAAGACAGTGTCTTCTTGAGCAGGTCCCAAGCCGGGATAAATGCAGAGTGTTGTTTCAGGAAGGCCATTCGACATAAAACTTATGCCAAACTAACCATGCACATCACAAGACCCATGAAACCTATCCCGGATCGGTCGAGGCCTGGGTTAACAAGGACTGCTGTCAGTGCTGTTGACTTACAGGGCATGAATGGGCTACTGTTGGTCGAAGAAGGAGAGGAGGAAGGTGTGTCTGTAGACAGAGACTAAAGAGGAAAAGCGAGAGTAGGGACTTTGAATGTTAGGACTACAGCTCTGTTTACATGTCAGATTAAAAACTTTTGGAATTATAACTTCCGAATCCACTGTTTATATGGGCACTGAATCAAACAATCTGATCATGACGTGCAAATCAGAATCGGACCATTGGAATGGCAGCAATTTTACATGTGCAGAGTTGTCCAATTACCCTAAAACAAGAAGTTGGTTCTCCCTGGGTATCCATGCTTGTATAACCTCCTCTGCACTGCTCAGTCATGTTCTATACAGATTTCTTTCCTGAGATCCGTCTCATATCATGTGTGGCGTGGACAACCACTGAGGTTGGCATTGGTTGGCGTGGCGTGGACTTGTGGACTTGTGGTGGTGGTGCTCCTGTCATGGGTGGGTGCTGGACTGTAGTCCTTGGATGTGCTAGTGCTTTCCTCTCACGGGGATAGTTTCCATAACCTGTCAGGTGTGTTCGGCGGCAGCTGATCTGCTATCAGTTCATCCATCAGAGCATGGAGTTATGGGCTGGTGGGGTCGGACCCACTTCTTCCATTCTTATTTTTAGCTTTATAAAAGCTAGCTTTCAAGCTTTCCTGGCTATTGTGTGGATAAAGGCCATGATGGGAAGGGTGGTTCTGGCCCTATTAGTTTTTGATTCTGAGCTCGGGTGGATAAGCTGGTGGGAGATGGGCCATTGTCAAATACTGCTGACAGCAGCATGGATGTTTGTTTTGACAGGGAGGGTGCCCGCGCATCTGGGGTCTGCGTCCCAAGAGGTGGATTTTAAATACTTAGTGTCAACAGTACAGAGGAACAGAGAGAGTGAAAAAAGAGGTGAAAAAATGTGTAGAAGCAAGTTGGAGGTGGAGAAAAGTGTAAGGGGTGACGTTATAAAAAGCGTATCAGCAAGAATGACAGGAAAGGTGTTTAAGGAAGTGGTGAGACCAGTGAGATATGGTTTAGAAACTGTGGCACTAAGGAAAAGACATGAGGCAGAGTTGTGGTAGAGGCAGCAGAGATTTTAAACGTTGAGGTTCTCTTTGGTAGTAATGAAGGTGGATATGATCAGGAATGAGTGCATCAGAGACATGTTGGATGTTTGACAGAGAATGTCAGAAAGACCACACTGAGATGGTTTGGACATGTACAGAGGAGGTACAATGATTATATTGGTAGAAGGATGATGAGGCTGGAACTGCCAGTCAGGAAGCCTGGAGGAAGACCAAAGACGAGATTTATGGATGTAGTGAAAGAGCAAATTACATTTTTCCTGAAGGGAACATCAGAAAGGAAAAGACTAATCCTATTATTGGTCAGATTTTAATTAAATTTTAATTATTTGAATTGTATAAAATTGCATTTAACTGCTATGTAAGTGAACATAGGTGGTTAGGTGGTTCGGACAGGTTTGTCAATGCCATTGTCCAAATGGGTTTTGGCAATGAATGGTTCGGTGAATATACTGTAAGTGGATTTAAATTAAGTTGAATTGGATTGTTTGAAACTGGGCTTGTATTGAACATGTTTCCTTTTACTGCGAAGAGCCCTGAAATTTTTTTGCTTTTGATTTGGATTGTTGTTGTACAAAAACGTTTAAGTTGATTATGTAGTGTGTTTTAAATGCTGGTAATTACAGGACTACCCTCTAATTTTTTCACTTTTTTCATATTTTTGTCCTTTCTCCTTTCCTTCATGGCAGCCATTTTTCAACTAGACAAGAACACAAAATTAAATATGCACAACAATACCTTTATTTGGAGTGCTCATGTGCAGTTCTTGTCTTAGAGTGACCCAGCTGCTGGAACGGCTCAATGAAGTGGTTGAACAGAACCGTCTCTTCACATCTTATCAACCTGGTTTTGGTCAAGAACTGGAGACCCTGCAGCAGCACCTGGAGAGTCTCAGCTTTACCCCTTTACCACCAGAGGATTTCTTCAATAAAAGCCAAGGTTTGATGTGCATACTTGTCAGTGTGTTTCAAATCCACCATGGAGCATCTGAATAAAAGTAATTAAGTCTTGACTAAAATTTTAGACTTTCAGCTTCAGCTGAAGGGGTTTAACAGAAATAATACATCAGCTCTACAATTTTTTTTACATATTTATTTAGTTGTCCAAACTGTTTTTTTTTATATTTGTTGCATAGGAAAATAACATTTTTATAATAATGCCCCATTAAAATGCTACTGGTACTGGTATGGAAGTGAAATATATTTTACTGGCTTTCAGAGAAGACTTGCATGAATCTCAGAGACACTGCATACAGTATGCTCTATGCCGTCTTTTCTTTATAACAGTATAGAGTTAATAACAGTATGGAGGACAGCTCATAAAGGGGAACCTTTATGAACTTTATGAGCTACTGTTGTGGTGTGATATGGTTCTGCTCAGCTGCAGAAGATGTGATGCAGCAGCTCTGGAGACAGCACCTGTGAGGGACTGATTGGCACACCTGTGTTGCATGTGCTAATCAATGTCCCTGTATTTAAGCAGAAGCATACTGGCTCTAGGGAAGGCCAGGTCAGCTACTGCTGAATGCACAAATCCACTGCAGTTTGCATCTCAAACTGGTAAAGGTGTTGATGATGCAAAACTTTTCATTTAAGAGAGTACTGAAGCACCTTGAAAAACCCAAATCCCATGTGAGACTTGTATTTGCTTATTTTTCTTCCATTTTCCCCCATATTTTAATTGAATGGTGAACCTCCTTTTTTATGCTTCTGGGTCAGATCTTATTGTTGCTTTTAAACTTTTTAACAGAGTGCTGCGTGTCTTTGTTAATGACCACATGTCTACCCCCATCATTTCTGGAAATGGTTCTCCTCAGGGCTGTGTTGTTTCACCATTACTTTTTATCATGTACACAGACAGCTGTAGAGCTTCACAAGAAGGCAGTCACTTGGTTAAATTCTCTGATGACACCACCCTGCTGTCTCTTCTTCAGGATCCACGGTCGGATCATGGTTTAAAAGATTTTATCAAATGGTGTGATAACAACTTCTTGGATCTTAATCTGACAAAAACAAAGGAGCTGATAATTGATTTTTGAAATAACAGTGTAGAGCCAAAAAACAGTCAGATACATGGTGAGCCAGTCCAAATTGTGGAAACCTATAAATACTTAGGAGCCACATTTGACTCTCATCTCAAGTTCGACAAAAACACAGTCACTTGTAAAACAGGGGTGACAGAGAATCTACCTGATGCTGATGCTGAACTCTTTTAGTGTTTCTTAAACTATTATATGTTCTTTTAATCTTTCATTTTTTAGAGTCTTCTAACGTTCTCTTTCATTCGCTGGTTCAATGCTCTCTCTGTGAAGTATAAAAACAGTCTGACTCGGGTAGTCAGCATCTACTCCAAGATTATTGTCCAGCTTACAGACCTGGGTATGCTCTGGAAAAAACGTGTGGACCAGAAAGCAAAATGGATTATTAAGAGAGGAAACCATGGCATGTCCAGTGAATTCAGTTTAATGCCCTCAGGGTGGCGCTACTATGCACCCCTGAGGAAGACAAATCATAACTCTTCCATCCCGTCAGTTATTGGGCTGATGAATATCAATTTTACTAAGTAGGTTGTCACTTTATTAATTTATTTTTATCCTATTCATTACAAATACTTGTTTTCGCATATTTGCACATGCAAAACATATTACTGCTGGGAAACCATTAGTTCAACTAATTTACTGACAATCGAAAGTTGAGTGTTAGAGTTGTCTATCGAATGATTGTTCTATTTGTTGTGCTAGGAGCTGTCAACTGAATTATCCGTATGAGATAAGTAAAGTTTTCTGGATCTGAATCAGAACAAAGGCCAAACACAGGCCTAAATCTCCTCTGCATCAGATCAGTCCATGCCCTCCATGGGAGGTTCAGCAGGATCAGAGAGGATGGATCTCCCTCAGGAGAAACCGGCAGAACCAAGGCGTGGGCCGTGGAACAAAGATCCAGACAATGAAAGTCAGCAATGAGGTCCAGGCCAAGGACAGGGCAAGAAGGAACCCACCCATCTTCTGCACTCTAACCCTCCTAGTCGACCAGGGACTGGAGGCCTCTGCGACACTGACGGGATCGAACAAGGTGCGGAATAGAGAAGGCAGAACTCCCATCAATAAAGCAAGGAGGAGAAGGAGGCGGGATCACTGGTGAAAGAAGGCTCTCATGGACTGGATTAATCAAGACCTGGAAGGTTGGATTGATCTGCATAGTTCATGGGGGCTCTAATCTCACTGCTGTAGGGCTGATGATATACTGGATAGGCATTCCTATGAGGGAGTTTTTTCTTGCCACTGATGGCATTGCCATGTGCTCAGGGGTCAAGCTCTGAGTTTCTAAAGTGCCTAGAGATGACTTGTTGTAAAATAGGTGCTATATAAATGAATTGAATTGAATAGGCAATGGACCGACGAAATAAGGAGCAAACTCTGTACCTGGAGAGACAGGTCTCTAGCAGAGAGCCACACCCTCTGGCCCGCCTGGTAGTCAGGAGCTGGAGAATGTTGCTGAGTGGCCGAGGCTTAGTAGTGACCCATGGAACGCTGGAGGGTTGAGCAGGCTCAGTCCCAAGTACAACAGCAGTGGCAAACAAAGGCTTGGACAGATGGGCAGGAGACCTCTCTTGAGCTGGAAAAAGGAGGAGGAGGCTGGTCACCATAGATGCATCGGAAAGGAGAGAGGGCTGTGGCAGAGCTGGTGAGGGACTTCTACTTCACCCACAAGAGTTGTTGAGACCAGGAGGATAGGCTCTGGGAGACCTGACAACGCACAGCTGTCTCCATCTCTTGATTCATGCACTCTGTCTGTCCATTGAATGGGGGTAGAACCCTGAAGAAAGACTAGTGGTAGCCCCCATCAGGCTCGAGAACTCCTTCCAAAAGACAGAGGAGAACTGGGGACCCCGATCGGACCACCAGGAGACCATGCAGGCAGAATCCAGTCTCCTTAGAAGAAGGCAGCTTATTGAGGGTACGAAGTGGGCCATCTTGCTGAAGCTGTAGACCACAGTGAGGATGACCATGTTGCTATCAGAAGAAGGGAGACCCATGACAAAGTCCAGGGAGATATGGGACCAGGGTCGATGTGGTATGTTGAGTAGTTGAAGGAGTTCTGTGGGGGCATGATGCAAGGTATTTTGCTGATTAGAAGTGGGACAAGCCTTGACCAATTTATAGGTATCTGGCTCCAAGGTGGACCACCCGAAGCACTGGACAAGAACATCACATGTCCGTTGGGAACCTGGGTGACATGTAAGCTTGGAGGAGTGGACCCCCTGGAGAACGTCAGACCTCAACCCATCAAGAACATAGAGGCAGTTGGGAGGACAGGTGCTGGTACCTGGCTTTTTGATAAAAAGAGAGTTCTCCAGGAGACACTGAAGCACAGCCCAGACATGAAGGCTTGCTCACTTTTGGTCTTGGAGAAGGTCAGAATGTCATTGAGGTAGACAAATACAAAGCGATTGAGCATGTCTCAGGAGTACATTATTGACCACAGCTTGGAAAATGGTAGGGGCATTGGTTAGGCCAAAGGGTATTACTAGAAGAAGGCCCAGATGGAGTGTTGAAGGCCATCTTCCATTTGTCCGTCTTAAAATTCATCTCCCTCTCTGATATGGACCAGCTGATCGGCATTGTGAAGGTCTAGCTTTGTGAAGTATGTGGCTCCCTGAAGCAGTTCAAAGGCAGTAAAGGTGAGAGGCAAAGGGAAGCGGTTCTTAATAATTATGTCATTCAGGCCTCGGTAATCAATACAAGGTCTCAAAGTCTTATCCTTTTTCTTAACGAAGATGAAGCCTGCCCCAGAAGGAGAGGAGGAGGGCTAGATGTCTGCTGCCAGAGAGTCTTTGATGTAAACATCCATGGCCTTTCTTTCAGGGGCAGACAGGAAGTCCAGGCAACTGTTGGGCATGGATATGCCAGACAGTAGATCAATATCACAGTTCTAAGGCCAATGATGAGGCAGTGACGTGGCTTTGGCCCTACTGAAGACTAGACTGAGGTCATTGAATTCAGAGGGAACCCTTGAGATGTCAGGTGGACAACAGAGAAATGTGAGGAGAAGAGTAGGTTTGCTTCAAGCAGCAGAGATGAAAGGAAGGACCCCCTGCCTAGTTGATCTTGGGATTGTGCTGACGAAGCCATGGGCAATCCAGAATGAGAGGCTAATGAGGCATTTTAAGAGTGTGGAACTGGATCTCCTCATGTCGTTTGCCAGAAAGAACCCGGACCATCTGATGAGTGACAGTTCATAGAACATGTCTGTCGAGGGCCTGAGGAGGAACCGGACAAGGCAAAGGAAACTGCTCTAGCACCAGCTGCTGAACCAACCCCTCTTCAATGATACAGGCATCAGCACCAGTCTATGAGTGTAGGCAGGGACAGGGAGTCACCAGGCAAGAGCAGACGGGCTTGAAGATGAGGTCTCTGTGGTTGAGGAGAGAGCATGAGAGTTGTGCTCACCAGTATCTCCCAGACAACTGGTGAGCTTTCACTGGGCAGGTGAAGTGACTGGCCTAACCACCGTACATGCAGAAGTTTGACTGCCAGTGTCGCTCTCGTTCCTCTGGCATAAGGGGAGCACAGCCCAGCTACATTGGCTCAGATCCCTTCAACAGCTGACCTGAAGAAGATGCTGAGTTGCTGACATTCCTTCTGGATTGGATGGTTGGCTGGCAATGAGAAGGCACGTGGCATTTCTTTTGTCGACGAGCTAGAATACAGTGGTCAGTCCAGATAAAAAGCTCTTTCACTTCATCCAGCGCTAAAGGAAAATAATAGAAAACTAGCCCATCCTTGATGTACTCTGCTAGGCCATGGAGGAAAGATACCACTGCTGAGCTTGACCAGACAGTACTATTGTCATGTAGCTCCTCAGATAAAACTAAAGCTTATATGTCTTTACTGTTGAGATTATATCCAAAAACAAAAAGCAATAACAGGGGGAAAAAAAAGAACATAAATAATTCATTAATTCCTAAATGCTCCACTCAAACTTTCTACCATTGAACTCCATTGCTGTATTTTTGGATTCTTTTTCTTTCATAGTTTAGATTTGGACTACTCCTGGAGTACTGAGGAACTCTCTTTTAGTTTATTTCATCTTGGCCTTCCTATTTGTGGAGTTTTACCAGTAGATGAGTGATGTATACCTCTACTATTCCAGATCCTCAGCCAGTTTAGAAGCAGAGGAACAGAAAAACAAGTGATTGTTCCCAATTTCATCACTTTGCAGTATGAAGCCATAGATTTTTTTTTTGAATAAAAAAAGAACAGGAAAAAAACATTTTATACACTGGTGCTTTTGTCTCCAGAAGTACAAGTAATAAGTCATTTGTTAAACCAAATGACTTATTAAATTCCAATAAAATAAATGTTCATACTGCAACAAATGCAAGTATACTTGGCACCAAAATTGAATAGCTGGTTACCATGCCACATCATTAGTAAAGCATGCCTGCTTTTTTTTTGGAGAAATGGCAGGTCTTACCAAATGCAGGAACTGTATTTTATGTGGTAATAAGACATTTTTTTATCATGTCTTTGGGGGTATTACACTGGAATGAAACAATTTCTATAACTCACAAATTCAAGACTCAAATTTATTTTATATTTCCTTTTTTTTGTCTTATTTTTCTTTCTAAATAAGTGAGTTTCTAAGTGAGTAATTTGTTAATCTGACCAGTGGTTGTCTCTGGAGGTCTGGTACATTTGTTTTGGAATTCATTAATTTGTAGTTCCCAAACGCCTTGTGGAATGGTTGAAGTTTAAGTATCAGCTTAACAGTAATAAAACGTGTGTGTGCCTCACAAGGCACGTGCACACATCGACCCCTAGTGGTGCTCAAGCACATGCCCTTTTGCCCTGCATGAGAAAAGTACTCTTTCTGCTGGAGCCCAGTTTTTTTCTTCATTCATTAATGTTTAAAAAAAAACTACCCTCTCTGTCATCAATTCCCCCCAAAAGTGTTTTGATATCTGACATTCATTTATTTGAGTGAGAATTCTGCCCTGATGTGATCCGTACACTAGCTCCCTCCTTGCCCCTCCGTCCATCCCTCCTTCCTCCAGCTCCTCCTCCGGTTAGCACTCAAGCAGTGTTGAGCTCCAGGATGGGTGGCTGGGGCGGGCATAAGCGTCACACCTGCTGAAAATGTTTGCCTTTCCATAAACCACAAACCACAAATGACCACAAAAGTTTTTCAGGACCCAAATCATAGAAATCACTCTGCAGTTGAAGCATTCAAGTAGGGATGTGTCTTCAAGTTTGGACTTTGACCAAACATTTTACTACTTGTGAAAGTTTGTAAACGCAGTCTAAATTCTAATTGCCAGTGTTTTTAATATGTCCATTGTCATTTTCCTCTCATGATTTAAATGATCCAACTCTGACTATTGATGGTTAAAGACCTTTTCTGGTGCTGCTATGATAAATGCCTCCATACTGTCTTTGTGACCAGCTTATTCTAGCCACTGGTAGTTACTGGACTTATAATATCTTCCATTTCTACAATCAGTCTTCCTCTGCAAATCTGTCATGACATTTTTTCTTTGTCTGATGGCTCAGTGAACTTGCAGAATGGTGATATTTACAACATTGCATCTATGGAGTCTTATCGTTCATGTGATAGAAAACCTTTGTTAGTGGAATGCAGCAGCTGACTGCTACTAATGTTGTTCTTTGGTAGCATCCTTTCTGTGCCATCTTATATTTTGTGTTTACAGTGTTGTCACTTAGCAGCTTTCTCTTGGAATTGTTTTGTTTGGAGAGAGTAAATTCTCTTTCAACCTTGGAGAGTAAGTGTCATTGGCTCAGTCTGATAATCATTGGCTTGGGACTGAAGGGTAACAAGTTCATGACCCATTTGCAAGATTTAAGACCTGATTGGACTATATTGTTGACTGGATGCTGGAGAGGAACCAGAGCACTGCCAAGGTGCCAAATCCCATCGCCACACATTGCTCCCTGGTGCCTTTATGGAGCAGCTGTTCTCTCTCATGTCACATCACCACTCCTGCACGTTTGTATTGAAAAGCATGTATATGATATGAGTGTAGTACAATGAATTTCCCTGCAACTGAGATTAAAAAGGTATGTCTTCTTCTAATGTGTTATTCACTTCAACAGTATTCAATATTAGGCGGTGTAACAGTAAAATGTCTGCTTTAAAATAATTAATTGTAAATGAAAAAACCTCTTTAAATTTACTAAATATTCAGAAATGTTTCCTGACATGGCCTGAAATTATGGCAAGACACCAGATTTAGTGACTCGGATATTATGTTCCTTCATAGAAAGCTGTAGTGCTGAATTGTTTGAAATTTATCAAACTATTTTATAACCCCAGGATTACTTGTCTGTGTGTGCGTGTCTGTGTGTGTGTGTGTGTGTGTGTACGTACTTGCACATGTGTGGGTGCATTGGAAACAGGCTTCACGCTGGGCAGTGTGCTGAAGAGCCAGTCAGTATTCCAGCAGTTCCTGGTCAAGAATCTTTCCTTGTCCAACATCACAGCCGATATGCTTCTCAACACTCCAGTGAACCTCAGACAGGTGAGTGCTGTGCAGCTTTCTAACACACTCATCACTTTATTGTCTGTTTTGTTCATGGACACGTCATACCTCAGTTTAGGAAAGGAAAACTGGCATAGGTTTTGGAATTGCATAGGTCTACTGCTGCTGTGGTGCAACACCCTATTATCAATGTCATATTTTATCTTTCAAAATTATGTTGGTTATATTGATGCACTTCCTTCCATTCAATTCAATTTTATTCATATAGTATCTGTTTACAACAAAGCATGATCCTCGAGCACATGGCAAAGCCTAACAGTTGTAAGAAAAACTTCCCTGCTGAATTACAGGTGACTCTCCTGCTGATAGCCAGCAGGCATCCTACACTGGCATCAAGTTGACAGGTGCAGGTAAACGCCAGAATAGTCAGTAGATGGAAGATTTGGGAGGAAAAGGGGAGCGCAAAATCATCACAACAGCACCTGAAAAAGAAGGAGAGAGCGGAGAGTAAGACTACACAAAATAGACGTTGATTCTATTAAATGATTCAGGACAATCTGAGACTGAGATCAGACAGAGTGAAGATGCTCAGTGGACAGTAGGACTCCCCCAGCAGCCTAGACCTATAGCAGCATAACAAGGTGGTTGAAGAGAATACAGAGTTAAAGGCTTTATCAAAAAGAAAGGTCTACAGCTTAACCTTAAATGTAGAGAGGGAGTCTGCCTCCTGGACTGAGGTTGGGAGTTGAGTCCATAATAGAGGAACCTGATTGCTAAAGCTCTTCCACCCTTTCTAGACCTACAGACTCTTGGAACAGCAAGTAAACCTGCATTCAGGGAGCAGAGTGTTGTAATAGGACAGTATGGAACCATGAGATTTTTCACATATCGGAGTTTTATCATTCAAAGCTTTGTATGTAAGAAGTAATATTTTAAATTCAATTCTAAATTTAACAGGGGCCCAATGTAATGAAGCTAGAACTGGTGAGATGTGGTCTCTGTATACCCAGTTCTGATAGTACTGGTGCTGTAGGATTCTGGACTAGTTGAAGGTTTTTAACAAGAAAATAATGCATTCCAATAATCCAGCCTAGAAGTAACAAAGGCATGGATTAATTTCTCTGCATCATCTTGAGTCAGGATGTTTCTGATTTTCCTGATATTACGTAAATGAAAGAAAGCTGACTTTGTGACCTGTTTCACATGAGAGTTAAAAGACAAATCTTCATCAAAGATGACACCATGGTTCCTCACAGTAGAGGTAGAGACTAACGTAATGTGATCCAGACTAACTGTACAGCTCAAGAGTGCCTCTTTTTATGGAGTTTCTTCATAACCTGCTTTCTGAAACAGACCCCAGCTGAGTTTGACCATGGAGCATTTTCTGCTCAGTGTTGATCATTTTCCAGCTCCATCTTTCAGTCTCCATTCTTCCCTGGGGTCCGTTTCAGAAAGGAGGTCCAACATAATCAGTTTCTTTATGAACTGCCTGACCTGAAAACATTGGCAGGTCTGTGTGTGGCTGTTTGTTGTGTATTTATGCGACGGCCACAGGCGGGATAGCAGGCTGGTCTCTGGAAAAATATGCTACACCCCTTATTGTTCTGGGGGTGAACTGCTTTACAACACTCTCAGAGCAATGGAGAAGTCAGTCAATCAATCAATCACATTTATTTATTAAGCACATATAAAAACAACCCCCAGTTGACCAAAGTACAGGACAAAATAAAATCCCATAATAATAATAATAATAATAAATAAACAATTACATACAATTAAACAAAATACAAGAGCAAAACAGCACTATAATAAAATAAAGAAAATACAATAAAATAATATTAGTATATCAACATATACAGATAGCCTACTAAAAGCCAAAACACGTTACTAAAGTACTGTATATTTTATTTTAATATTTTGTTTTTGAGAATAATTTGACTAAAATGTGTAAATGCTTGGTTTACAAAAGTTCTAAATAAACTAGAATCAAATTTGAGTTTTGCATTTTTGTTCCCATATTGTTCCAATTATTCTACTGGGTGATGTTGATGTGGACTGGAGATGCCTTCAGGAGGTGGAAAGAATACTATAAGGACCACTAGAGGCTGCAGTTGGCTGGTTAGCGTACGCTAAACTAGCCAGCATCAGTCATTGACAGAAGGTGGGTGTGTTCCAGTCAGCTTCTCCTTGTTCCAAATGTTTCCAACATGACACAGTACAGAAAGAGGAAAAAGGCACTTCATGGCATCATAATCGTCCAGTAATTTACAGTCAAGGCTGCAGAGCAGGAAGTCCAGCTGCTAGGACTGAGAGGACTGAGATTTTGTTTCTAAAGAAAACATCTGGATGAAGGTGCTCCTAGAGAGCCGAAACTGAGGTCTGTAAGGCTGCAGGGCTGGATGGGTTTAGTGATCAGTCGTTAATGTCAAACATATCCTGTTCTAACCCCTCCCACCTCTCCAACCCATCCCCTCCAAAAAAAAGAAAAGGAAAAAAGAAACAGGAATGTGATGACTGGAGGATCAACAAAGACTGTAGCCTTGGTTTTCATATGCAGATCTCTGCTCTGAGGGTTTTATTTAGTCGTCCTTCAGGATATTTCAGTCTTGCACGTCACTCCAAACTCTTTAAGTTTCTTTTTCCCTGAAATGCTACTCTGAAAAAATAGATTCTGGCAGAGTTCCTTAAGTTTCTTCCAATAAACATGTGGGAAGAGGGAGGGAGGCTCCCTGGAGACGTTTCCACAGAACCAGGCCCTCAAATCTGGATGACCTGAGCTGCTCCAGCTTGTTGTGCAACTGCAAAAGAAGAACACGAACAAGAACAATCCTGTCACCTCCAACCAGGTTCATTGGTTTTACAGAGAAGTTGTCATGTGTCATCAACACACTGATTCTAAAAACAAATGATGCAACTCTAACTCTTGCAGCTTTTCTCTTTAACTAAACCTCACACTTTCATTTTAGTTATTTAATAACCTTCATTTAATTAGAGAGAAACACTCTTCAGATCTGGTTTTCTTTCTTTATTTAAGGAGATTTAAGACCTTTTCTTTCTTTTTGTTCTATCGGTTCGGAAACATTTCATACAACAGTAACACCTTTATGACATTAATATGCAGCAGTGTAGAGCTGGCTGGTTTAGATACTCAGCTGCAGGATGCCCGCTGGTGTGGCCATCCTGCAGTCCGACCCTCCAACCATCACACATTTATATATTTTTATACCAGATATTTGAATATTTTTGTACCATATGTTATATCTTTTTGTTCCTCTCCTCTCTCTGTCCTTCATCCTCTCTGTCCTGTCTCCTTCCTCATGTCTTCCTTTACCCAGCTGGTTATCAGCAGGAGGGTCCCCCCTAGAACTGATTCAGGTCCTTGTAGCTTCTGGTATCATTGCATGCAGGAATTGCTCCCTTTTTTAAAAGAATTGAGCGAGCGAGGAGTGATTTCACCGGAGCGGCTTAAATTTTTGTTGGGCCAGGAGCGACATTGAGCGAAGCGTTCTGATGTGACTTTGAGTGGTGGAGCAGGTGAACACCTACATGAGTGGAGAGTGGAAATTCTGAGAGCTCTGGTCAGGGGGTGACCCTTGCCCTCTGGGTGTCCCAGCCTCCTTTCTCCTGGTGTGTGGTGGGTCTAACCCTAACCCAGTGGGTGGACCTGGAGTTGGGCCCTATTCACTCGGTGTGGTGGCCTATGGTTGGGCTGGGCGTCCCTGCACCTTCTGTGCCTGTGTGGACCCTCTCTCTGGTAGGGGGTGGCCTCTCTTGTCTCTGTCCCTGACCTCGGTCTCTCTCTGTGGTTTCTCTGGGAGGAGAGCACTTGTGGCCTGCCGTGCTGCAGGGGCTTGCCCGGTGCCCCATTGGGCTGGGTCTGGCTCTGCTTGCTTAGTGTCACTGGGATGCTGCCGCAGCTTCCCAGGCCTACTGTTCACTTACTTGTGTTGGGAAGTTTGACTCTTTTTACTGACTCAGATCTTTTACTCTCAGACAGTGAATTGAAAAATTCTTTTTTTTCACTTTGTTCATTTTTGCAGCAGGTGGTGCCGTAGTCCTCTTGTGGGCCTGAACTGCCTGCTACATGACAAATGGATGAGAGACCAATCTATATGAATGATCCGTATGAATGATCCTATGAACTGCTCCTCACGCAGCCTGAGCGATCTGGCTGTCATGTGACAAAGGAAAATGAACAAATCACTCACTGAGATGACTCGTTACTTCTGAGTCATATAAAAGATTAGTTCATATTGAACGAATTTTTCACGAACAACATCACTATCACCTACCATTTACCTCCTTTTTCTTACACACGTGCACGGTTACATGCACATATATACGGGTGACAGTATACAAGCATGAATATCTGTTGATCCACATGTGCATGTATGTACACACATTTCTGCACATACTTTGATGGCCTTCAGCTTTCATGAATATGTGATTCATGATAGCTGTTGGCTGTTGATGAAATACTTCTTCATTGCTACTGCATTGTTGTTGTTTGTGAGTTTGTTTTTTAAGTTTAAAAACAATTGTTACTCGTATATTTTGGTGAATAGATTATCTCTTGTCTTTTTGTGTATTGCTTTGCTGTTTTTGTAGTTGTTTTGTCCCCCCTCCCCTTGTCCCTGTGTTGTGGCTATGACAGTAGGTGTCATATAACCCTAACCCTAACCCTAACCCTAACTTACCGGACAGGAAAAGTTTAAAAGAAAAAAAGAAAGACTGGTTAACCCTTAGAGGAGGAAGGAGCTACCAGATCTTTAATTTCCACTGCTGAACATCTCCACAGTTTAGTTGGACTCAGCTCTCTCTCATTGTTTTTTTCTTATTCCACTCCACAGAAGGGTCTCTGTAATAACTTTACACACATGAGCCCCCACGCCTCCAGTTCTTGGTGTGTAGATAGCCTCTAACTCTATTTTTTTATACTTTGTAAATTGTATTTTTTATATAGTGTTTAAACTTTTCTATTTTTATTGATAAATTAACGACTTGTTTTTTTCTGTTGAATTGTTTTTCAGCTGCTGTAGTCAGTGAATTTCCCCGCTGTGGGATCACTACATTTTGCTCTTACCTTATCTTATTATGGACTCTCGATGGTGGATCCTGAAAGTCTTTGACATTTTTAGTTGAGAAACATTTTTCTGAAATTGTTCCACAGTTTTTGATGCAGTTTGATAACCCTAACCCATCCTTACATCTGAGAAATGCTGCTTTTCTATCCACTTGTTAATAACCTGTTAATTAACCTAATTAGTGGTCAACTGTTCCTTCAGTTCATTTTTCAACCTTTTCTTGTTGCTCCCATTTCAGCTGTTAAGAGATTTGTTGCAACCATAAATGTCAAAATGATTTAATATATATTGAATGTTTTCATCTGTCCTTTATGTTGTACTGGGAATAAAATATGGATTTATGAGGTTTGATCATTTGATAATGACTGTATTACCATCCCCCCAGAACCTAAAGCTCTGGGTAAACGGGGACCCATCATATTCATTGTGTTTTGGTACCACAACATTAAGGCACTTCTGGAACCTCATTTATAAAACATGGCTTAGATTCCATCCTGAAAGATTTCTAGCACCAAAAAGTTAGAATTTTCGTCCGCAAAAAAAGGATTCCAATTTATAAAACCCTACATACGCACACCAGCAAGCAATTTCCCTTTGTAGGTCACAGCTGTATGTCAACAGTTGCGTACAAGGCTCCGCCTCCTGTCCTGCCCTCTACACGCCCACATTCAACCATAAATGATCAATGCAAAGCACCTGTGAATGTCAATGTGTATTTAAATGAGGCAGCTGATCAAAGTTATTGGTCAAAGTGGTAACCATGGAGACCACACAACCACGTTCCAAGCGCATGCGCGTATGGAGGAGGATGGATGCTGATGAATGCTGTTCTGGAAAAAACAATTTATGAACTGAAAGAAATTAGAACAGAATTGAGTAAATTGTGTGATGTCATGTCTGATGGGTCAAACACATTTTCAAGGACTTGTTAAAGAATGAACCTTATTGCTGTCTTAAATGTCATGTGACATCATCGCAGCGTCGTGCTCCGTGGTGAAACTCCTCATGAGACCCCCAGGATGGTCTCATATGCAGCTGTGCTCTATGCAGAGGTCTTTATCCATGTGATGTTTTGTGTTACCATGTGAAGTCACAAAAATGCAGTCTAGAAAACCTGAAAACTTCAAGGGAGCATTACTCAAGATTGCACGTGTGGTCCAAAGGTTTCTGAATATCAGGAACTTTTTGATGCACGGAAATTCTTTATAGATCCTGACTTTTGCAAGTAATGTTGCGACCGCAAATTTCACCCTGCTTCACGCAATGTTTTCTTGTATGTAACGAGTATTATAAATGAGGCCCCTTCTCAGGCTGTAAAGCTAGTTTGTCACAAGGCTGGTAACACGTGGAGACACAATCATTTGCTGAGAAGTTTAGCTGTAGGTAATGAAAACAGACATACGGAAAAGTTAGTAGGTTCAAAGAAGAGGAGCGTAGTAATTCAGTTTGTATCTGAGGGAGAGAAATGCAGGAGTGATAAGACAAGAAAAAGAGAGTTTGGATGTTTAGAAGCTGCTAGTTACTAGGAAATGCAGGTAGACTTAGGTGGAAAGCTGGTTGTTCCTTAGGAAATAGTTTATACAAGTTTAAGGTCTGATATGGTTTTGTAGTCAGTTAGCCAGCGGATAGTTTATTTTATTGAGCTGACAGTTTCCTGGAAAACTCACTGGAGGAAGCCAATAAAAGGAAAAAGCTCAGATATGCAGACTTGGGGGCAGAAGCTGAGCAGCGAGGATGGAAAGTTAGGGTACGTCCAGTGGACGTTGGATGTGGGGTTTCATAGCCAGATCCACACTTTCATTACTGGGGGAACTGGGAACATGTGGGCTGAATTTGAGGAAGTTGGTAAAAGAAACGTCAGATGTGGCAGCCAGATGTAGTCAATAGATTTGGATTAGGAGGAATAATGTTAGTTGGGGACCAAAAGTCTAGTTTTATTGAACCTCCTCTGTTAATGATGAGGAGGGAATGAAGGCAGAGAGAGCCCACCAATCAGGTGCTGGAAAACCAGGAAGTGGTAGTTTCTTTAAGGAAGTGGGTGTGGCCTACTTGAATTTCTTTGTCTAGGACCATGGAGGTAAGTTTGTTTACTTCTATGGGGGTTAAAGAAGATGGATTCACTACCTAGTCACGACCTGGAGCTTGCATGTACCAAGCCTAGGTCTGTTGAAGGTGACACCTGGTGGCTGTTTTCCTATGTCATCGGGAGCAGCATGGCGCCTGTCGCCGGCATTTAATCTAGTTAAGTTAATCTGTCTTCTGATAATTTCACAAGCCCTGTAAACCTGCACATACAGCTAGTGCTATGACCGGTCCACACTGCTTCAAATCAGGAACTCTATGGCACAGTTTAGCTCAAACTGGGGCTACAACTTCATACCTCCTCTGTCTGTCTTCGCTGACCTGTCACTCAGTGGGCTGCTGTTATCACCACTCCGGAGAAGACCATGGAAACGCAGATCCAGAGCCGGCGTCCAGGTGAGGCTTAGGCAGAACAGGCAGCTCTTTCCCAGTTATGGCCGGGAGGTTTTCGAGAGCTACCTCCATCCCATGTCCTTGCAGGCCTCCAGGGAGGACAACGACCCTCAGCCTCTACTGCGGTATTCCTGGATCTACAGCAGCCTGTGCCCACGGCATGTCTTTGCTCCGCTGATTAGCTGTTTGTCAGCTATGAGATTTCAGTCAGCTGTTGGTGGCATCAAAAAATGGCTAAACGACAACCTCCTTAAACTGAACTCTGCTAAAACAAAAACACTGATTATCACCCCACATGCTGCCCTCATAAAGCAGCATCTAGATCAGTTAGGTCTCTCTGTCCAACCTAGCCTACGCAACGTAGGAGTTGTGTTGGACAGGGACATGTCCCTGGACCACCACTGTAAACAGCTGGTGAAAAACTGCTTTTATCACCTGCGGAACATTGCTAAACGGAGGTCCATGATCTCAAAACCTGAAATGGAGATGATAATTCATGCCTTTGTTTCATCTCCTATTGATTACTGCAACACTCTTTTTATGTGTTTTAATTAAAAGGCTTTAAATCGTCTTCAGACCGTGCAGAACGCAGCAGCAAGGCTCTTAACGGGTTCTAGAAAAAGAGATCTTATTACTCCAATTTTATTTTCTTTACCAGTTACTTTTAGGATTCATTTTAAGATTTTAGTTCTTACTTTTAGAGCTCTCCATCATCAAGCCCCTTCATACATAGCTGAGCTACTGAGACCCTTTTCTCCCTCACGCTCCCTAAGGTCATCAGATCAGAAACTCTTGATGGCCCCTCACACTGATTTTAAAACGCTTGGTGATCGCTCTTTCCAGGCCAGAGCTCCTCACCTCTGGAATGTACTTCCAGTTACTTTACGAAACAGAGTCCACTGAAGATTTTAAGAAAGAACTTCAAACTTATCTTTTTAGGCAGGCCCTTCCACAGATGTTGACGTCTCTGAGGCCTCTGTGAAGCTGCTTGTTATTTACCTTTTATGTTGTATTTTATCGCTTTTATTCATGCTGTAAAGCACTTTGTGATTTTTATCTATGAAAAGTGCTTTATAAATAAAATTTACTTTTTCACTTACTTCAGATAATGTGCACATGTAAAGAGTAAAATATACCTTTTCAATTTTTGTTAATGATATCACCATTCTAACTTTTGCAAGAGACGTCTGCTGGATCAATTTGCTTGTAAGTTTACCAGGTAAATAAGAGATTCTTACTGATTCCAAAATTGTTTGCAGACACATAAGAAACCAGGGAGGAGGATCTTTTCAGGTTTTAGTTTCCAGAGACATAAAAGATCACCATCTGCTCTTCTGTACAAACCAGTTTTGACACGATCCCTCTTAGTGGCACCACAAAGCACAGCTGAAAAGACTGAATAATCATAAACCTGACCAACTTGTAATTTGTCATGATTCATTTGTGTGTGATACCTTTTTGGTTGGAGGGTGGTGTGTGTGTGTGTGTGTGTGTGTGTGTGTGTGTTGTACTGTTGTGTGTGTGTAGTGTATGGTGTTGTGTGTGTTGTACTGTGGTGTGTGTGTAGTGTATGGTGGTGTGTGTGTAGTGTACGGTGGTGTGTGTGTGTGTTGTACTGTGGTGTGTGTGTAGAGTATGGTGGTGTGTGCGTGTTGTACTGTGGTGTGTGTGTAGTGTATGGTGGTGTGTGTGTAGTCAGTCCTTAAAGGATCTAGTTTTTTTTCCTGGTTTTTGCTGTCAAAAATACCTGATTTTTCAGCAACTTTTCACAAAAACTGCAGTGTAATTTGTGGAGCTTTATATGACATTTTCTGTTACAAGAAAATGTAAAAAATTGCAACATTTACTTTATTAAATACAAAAATAGGATGCTGTCTCTGTTTTAATGTAATTAGCTTGAAAAGCTTTCTCAAAACTGTAAACAGAAAGTGGGTAAAAAAAAATGCATATCATTAAAATTATTTTTTTTTAAAAGTAATTTCTTACAAAAGTAAGAAGACGTAAATGAAAATTAAGAACAAACTGAATTCTCTTACAACTTTAATTTTATACAACTAACTCAGTCTGAGTTAGAATATTGTTAAAGAATAAACTTATTCAGTGATTGATGTAATTTCTAAATACTAACCTGTGGACTGTAACGTTGGTTGGAGGAGTTTTTTTGAGTCTCTAACAGAAGATGTGTAGATATTTTGGAGAAGGTGACAAAGATATCTCACCTTGGGGATAAACACAAGATCCCATTTACACACACACAAAAAAAATAAAATCACCAAAACTATAATCATTTAATTGAACTCTCAGAGCCAAACAGGATGATTCTTGTGTTTGTTTATTTTATAAATTCATATGTGCACTTGGCCCCAGGACACTCTGCTGCAGTTTAATGATTGACTTTGTAGTCGTGTCGTTGGATTTGCGACTGAATGTCTTGGACACT
>JBAMYA010078273.1:0-23829 GCA_037176975.1 Arrhamphus sclerolepis | reverse complement strand
TTTACATGCAGGCAAATGGCTCAAAGCATCTTATACAAATAGATATAACCTGAAGCCATTTAGCCATAATCCTTAAACTTCCCATTTAACTTTCTTTGCACTGTAATGCTTTGTAACACTCCCATTGGGATTTTGTTTTCTTTCTGCTCTGTGGAGTAGGAGGGTTGCTTGGCCTAGATCTGTCTGCCCTCAATTCTCTAGGAGGTTTTAATTGGAACATAATGATATCAGTGCAGATTTACCTGGGCAGAGTCCTGCAGATAAGTGGGTCAGAGGGATGAAAGGATAATGGTGAAAGTAAACAAAAGCATAAAATGGCAGGTATTTCAAATGGGAAGGAATTTAATTGCAGAATTGATAAAAGTGATAGCTTGCATAACTAATAATAATTATGTATATCTGAGCACAGTTTGAGTCAATTTGATTTGACTCCATCCGATATACTTCAGATGGATTTCCTAGTTTATCTAGTGAGACAGAGGTTACCTTAGTAACAGCAACTCTGACAGAAAACACTTCTTGTAATAGTTATTCCACAACTGAAGTGAAAGAAAAACAAAAGAATTTGAGTTGAAGCCAAACAGAGTCAAGCAACAGCTGCCTTTACGCAGCAGAAAGATGAGACAAATGTACTACAAGTTACATCAAATGTTTACAAGGAAAGTCACTCTAATTACTCCTTTCGCTCTTTCATTTTCCATGACTTTGAGGCTTGTGCAACAGTTTTGTTTTTCAGAGAAAGCCCACCGTACTTCATTTTTCACCCAGCCCAACTCATCAGATGTACCTACTCTGCATTGCTTGTCTCCAAAAGAATGGTCCTGAAAAAAGCCCAGCAGGGGCAGCTCAGCTGTCTCATTTCCTCATGCGCATGTATTTGGGATCTAAGATCATATTACATACAGACTTAGACGCATATGTTTTAACGTAGGGAAATTCATTTAGCGTTATTTTGTTTGCGTTCTCTGAATAAAGAGTTACTCTGAACAAATAGCTTAAAAATACAATTAGAGCAGTAAGCTAGGAGGTACTGGTCAATCAACTTCCAGTTGATTTGCATACAATTGGCAACGAAAAGAAATTTCAAAATAAAAAATTGAAAAAAAGAAAATATGTAAGGCTCTTTAAATTAGTACATTTGCCAACAAAACACAATATTTACTGAATATGGAGTTACTGGGACTAAAGAGACTGATGATGCAAGTGGAGCAGCAGTCTAGGAGGTGTCAGCGTGCATGTTTGAAGGAAGTTCTGTGAACGATGTTGCTGACATTGAACGTGTTGCACAGATTCTAATCATTTCAGCTCTACTGCTCACTAAAGACGACGACCAAGATTTCACTTGAAAATGTGTCCACAGCACAGTGACCAGTTTGACTGCCGAGCCAGTAGTCTGATAGCTTGTATGCTAAACAGTTTATCCAACTTTCTGTCACACAGTGTGGTTTCATAATGGAAAATTAGACCCTGCGGTCGTGTGACCCCCCTCCCTCCTCCAGGTTTGTACAGAGCGCTTTTGAAACCTCTGTTTCTCAAACTGTGCGGTGCCATGTTACAAAGAGGCCGAAGCAGCAGTGCTGGGAAGCCAGTTGGAACACACCCACCTGTTAGCTGTTTTGGCCTTGTTTTTATTGTATTCATTTTTTTTTTCATTTTGCCAGGATGTTCTTATTTTAAGTGTCACCGCCAAAATGTCAACTGAAACAAAAAACACGTTGCTGAAACGCAGCAGGACAGGTACCAGGGCAGGGGGCTAACTGTCACTGCCAACGGCTAACTGTCATTGAAACAACGTCTAAGGACGTACAGCAAAAGCTTTCTTCCTTCATATAATTTTATCTAATGTGGGAAAAAGTTTTCTTTTCAAATGACAAACAACAGAAAAGGGGAATGTAACTGGAAAGAATTCTGATCCAGTGATGCTGAGAAGATAGTTAAGATGCTTGTCAACATACTGTACATGTCTTAGTCTATGTTTGCTGCTGTGACAATAAATTACACTAAAAAAAAGAATGAAAAAGGAACATCACATAAGTCGTAAAATACATCTTGAATAGTAATTGAAATTGCCTGCATATAATTCATTTAATGTATCTGATATCGCCATCCTGTTCAAATTTATTGACTTGCAATGTAACTTCAAATCTTTGCATCAATTCGGCTCTTTTGTTCATGAAAGTCTTCGACCTTTTTTTGTTTCTTTGTTTGTTTTTTTTTCATTCAATTTGACTCAGTTAAGTTCAGATCAATACTGTCTTTTATGCCAGCCAAAGATAGCACTGCTTGAATTGTGAATTGAAGCTGGAGCAGACAGGGGGTCATTTATGCAACACAATGACAGCCTCTGACATGTCAGCACGCCTGTAAAGCAGTCGGTCCATCTGTGCTTGGCCCAATTTTTGGGTTATGTGGTGGCATTCCAAACCCCATTCTCAAAGGGGACAGACAGAGGCACACAGTGTGTCTCTGTCTGTCTGTCACTGGATTAAATATAGCCATGACATTCAAACAGCCCGTAGTTTAGTTTGTCAATTCATTTTGGCAGGCGAAGGATAATCAGATGCCCCAGAAGCAAGTAAACTCACAAACCCAAGCCTAAAAAAAACAAAACTATTTTAACAAAATGAAGGTTTGCAGAACTGATACAGAACGTTTGCTGGACTGGATACACATGAAACACTATGTTCACACACAGTACATACATTTCTGCTACTTCCATACAGACAGGTTTGGGCTTGCCTTGAGTCAAGGGAAAACAAACTAATTGTTGTTCTTACGTGAGAAAAAAAAAGGAAAAAAAAAAGGCATCCCTTAACAGCAGAGCAGGTCTCACCTACTGCTCCGAGGTGTCGGCTTATATAATTTGTGTGTGGATGTGTGTTCATACTAGCCACCAGCATTCTTCACTAATTTGGCACAAGAAAAGAGAACTCTCACCTCTGAATTTTTATGGGAAATGGAGCAGTAACATTAATGAGTTACGTATGTGAGTGCACCTAAAAGTATGCCACTCTGGAAGAGGGGGAGCGGCGTCAGAAACAAGACACATTAATGAGTGTGCATGCACACTACATGCTCATTTTGCAAAGACAAAAAATAAAAAATAAATCTAATGTTTCTATAAAGAGTTTTGTAATCTTGGTAACAAATCCAACACTTTTTCAAAAAAAAGTTGAGATATTCTAAAATGCTTTATTAGCACTATGTTTAAGCTGTGACGTGTGTTAAGCAAGTAATGTGTTTATTTACTCAAAATGCTTTGAACAGTTAAAAAAAAGAATGCTTTGAAACATATATATGTATGCACACATATATTTATATATATGAAGAAAAAAGGAATTAGGTCAAAGGTTTGAAAAAAACAAAAAAAAACTGTTTCTCAACTCAAATTTAGTGCTACTTGAAATTAGCCTGGAAACAGCCAAGTTTCTTTCACTCACTCATTTATAGCCTACACCTTGAGCATTCATAAAATGTCATATAAATTCAACCAGTGATCCCACTTGTCAGCTTCCACATGAATCTCTGCAGAAATTTGTTTTCATCGCCAGTTTTGCAGTTTAATTTATTAACGAAAAATGTCATGAGGAATAACAAAAAATGTCAGGTCACTGTGTTCACCTCAGGGCAGGACACCCTCCCTGTGTTTGATGCTATGTTTGTGTAAGCTCTACGGTGAATGAATGCGTAACAAGTAAGGTGAGCAGCCTGGGCTGGATTGAAGCGGCTGACTGGGGCATGAATAATGGAAGCTGAAGCAGTTGAGCCACGGCTGTAAAAGGTACCGGTGCGTTTGAGGATGGCCCAACATTTTAAATTCCTTCAAAGCCTCCACTTGCTCTCTGTCTTCAGATGCCAAGTTTACATGCAGTCATTACGAAAAAAAAGTATCATGAATGACAACCAAATCCCCCAATGACATTTGAATACTATTGCTAATTTGATCCCTTATTTATGAGTCACTGCTGATTTGCATTGGCTTTGTAAAGTGTACCCTGGTGTGTCATTGTCAGTAAAGAAGCCATAGTTACAGTGTGCAGTATGAGTCAAAGCCTAGATGCTGTATGTTTAGCAAGCTTAGGCGAACACCCGACAGGGATATCCCTGAGAATCAGGATACTCCTTGGATCAACTTCTACTATGGCCTTAGAATCTTAACTTCATCTTTATTTATCCAAGGAAGATTAACTGAGCACACCCGACACAGTCACTGTTAACACACAGTCACACCTGGGAGCCACTACAGCCTGAACTGAGTTGGTTGTACAACATAGGAAAAGCTGAAGAAACATGAGAAGCATCTTTGGCAGTTAGCTTGCATTTAGTTAGCTAATTAGTTTTCATTGGGGTAGTAATGCCATAAATCACATGAGATTGACAAACTTGAGCATTTGAAGTTTTGACCTTTGCATAGACGTGGCCAGGGGAAAGATTTCAGTCAGCTTTATGGGATATAAGAAGGGAAAGACATTGGTTGTAAACTGGAATTTGGGCTCCAGAGAGAAACTTTAATGACCTTCAAGAAATAGCAGTTTACTAAACAGCACAATCTCACTTCAAGGTGAATTTAAACGGTGACATAGCGTCTTTTAACCTTGTCTAGGTTAAACACTCTACACTGTGTTTCTTATTAATCTGTTCACAGAATTTGCACTCCATATTCTGCAAGTGGGAGGTTTTTCCTCTAACAAACACACACCGATGAGCACATCAAGGACAGTGTCTTGCCAAGGACAGTTTGACACCTGGAAGGTCTGGGAAATGAAAAACAGCTTTTCCATCTAGAATGCAGCCCCTCAAATCGCTGAGTTATGGCAGCCTAAAGCCAGTTTTAAAGCTGTTATGGGCCTTTTGATTATGCCACATGATCCTCCTCTTAAGATGGGGTTTGATTACATTGGAATTATAGATCCACATCTGTATTGGCTATATTGACAATTAGCAGCATGGATGTTAATTAAGGATTGGTAAGTTAACCTTAAAGACAAACTCACTGGTAAATCTGGTCTGTAGACTGATGGACAGCCATGCACAACCCTTGGTTAACCCAAACATGGGCCAAAGAGAGCAGATCTGGAGATATCAAGAAACAAAAAAAGGCTTTATTTTCACACTTTCAATTTTAGTCTCAGATCAAAACATATGAACGTTTGCAAAAATAAACTGTGGAAATCTTAATAAAAACTGTTTTCATATATTGATTCATTATAAACCAATTTAAACCTCGGCGTCTTCTTCTCTTCAGATCATGTCACAGATGCTTCTGAAGCTCGTTTCCATCGCTGCAGGACGTCTCCATCTGCCGCAGCAGGACTTTTCTGCTTGTGTCAAACTGGTGTTGAATAAATCCTTCATCAAATTAGTTTGTAGTTCCAGCGCTGCCATGGTTTCACTACATTGCTCTCACTTTGACAAGCAGGACAGTTTCCGGTTCACATAAGCCCGACAAATTAAATTCAAATCAGATTTCATCTTGTGGCCCATTTTTCCATTTCGTATTTTCGATCTGAGTCTAAAGTTGAAAATATTATTTTGATTTTTGGTATCTGATTCAAGAACAAAATATCAAATAACCAGTCACTTTTTCATTTTTGGACGTTCCGTTGTGACTGACACATGGATTGACTTCAACTGAGTAGCAGACGAACCCGATGAGCAACGACTCTGGTAATTCACCGCAACCTTGTGGTTCCTGGGGCTTTGTCAGAGCTGTGCAATGGCAATGCTCTGTTGCTACAAAGCTAATGTGATGACAGCTAGCAGTTAACCAAAGCCAGATGTCAATTAAAAGGCCATGCCCCCACTGATGCGTACATTTGTAGGCTTTCATAATTTTACCTGGTAAAATTACGGTTACCATGGACGTGAAATCTAGCTAAAAACCATTTTCTGAAGCAGGCTGTAAACACGCAGACTTTTGATTCTCCCCATCTTTGCTTTTTCATGTTAACATTTGTGTCTGGCCAATATGTTAATTTATTTTTTTTACCAGGAAAACTGATGGCATAATCATAAGCTTTAACTATGTTGCAACACCTCCGAATGTGGGATGTACAATTTTAAAGCTAGGCACAGAAAGGACAACAGAGATGTCTTTCTCTTGTACTTTCCCCCCACAGTTTTTCCATTATCCTTCCAGTCTTTCTTGACCTTTTACCTCTCAGCTGACGGTCATGGAGTTTTCAGTTAGTTGGACCATTAGGTCGATCAGTTGATCTAATGCTCGATTAGTAATAATTTCTGTAAAGTGTTACTGATTTTTTTTAAAGAGCAGTTGCATGTCAGCATTTGTAAAAAGAATGAAGCAAAAGTTTTCTCTTTTGAATTCCTGTGAAATGTTGTTAGCAATAACTATTGCGGTTCCACTCAGCAAGTCACACGTGTTTCTGTGTCTGCATCAGTTATCATTACCTACGCATACTCCGTGCTGTGTTTGTTGTCATATCACAGCGTGAATTGTATATATTGACATTCAACAGAACTGTCTTGGATGTTTGCCAACAGTGGAAGATTCTTGGCAGGGCAAAGACAAGAACTGACACAGTGTTCATGTCAGGATTTTGGTTTTGGTACCATTCTCTAAACCAAAAAATGAAGGGTTTGATGCATCTGAACCAAGAAACACATGTCCTCTCCGTATCATTGAGGGAAGCGCTGAGTGCAAAATACATTTATCCTGTTATTTAGCAACTCATCACCTCTCTTCCTCTTTAAATCTTGTGTTTTTTTTCTGGTTCTGTCACCTCTCTGCTCTCATCTCTTCTGGTACATTTTGTTCTTCAGTGAGTGGAATACCATTCCCTTGAGGGCACAGGAGATAGCATGGACATGCCACAGCAGTACATTGTCTTCCCCATAACACGATTTTAGATGCCTGGCATTGTTCCTCAGCTGCTAAGAATTTGAGGAGAGTTTGTGTTTAGTAATTTATGGCTTTTCAAAAGAGTTAGGATTGCTGTAGTATATAGGTCACAGCTGTTGCCTCTTAGATAATCAGTGTCTGTGTGATCACAAATTTGACAAACTGACATGAATACTTGAGGTTATTTTACGAGTTTTGTCTGAGGGTGTGTTCATTCTTGGCAGTTTTAGCTTCATTGAAATGAACTTGAGTGTGCTGTTAGCGAAGCTCATTTGAAGTTGAGTGAAGACAGTTACCAGAACCCTGCAAACCAAACAGGCAGACCTCAGGAAGCGGACAGAGAGCGTTGTTTCAAGCGTTCTTGAAAACAAACTCTAGAGTGACTGGCTTCACTAAAATATAAAGGTGAATTGTGATTTAAAGCCTATCTATTACTTGAAGCACAAGAATGATGCCCATCAGAGTTGCAGATGTTGGAACCACAGGTTCCCTGAGCAGCTTCACTCTGTGCAAGAGAAGTCCTGGACCATTTTGACTGGTCTAAATAAATAAATAAATAAATAATTGACTCGAGGTGAGTGGGACTGTCTGCACTTGACCACACATCCACCTGACACAGTAGAATTCCTCTCTTCCTTTGGGCTGTTTCTGACTTGAGGTTGTAAGGAATTGTTTTCAGAAGGGAAGAGTCAGAAACACAGTGGGTTCGAACGGGAAGCCTGTTTATTGCCAGGTGGGCATCCTCAGTGGCTGATGGCTGGGGAAGAACCAAGGAGAAATGGTTAGTCACCATCTGAGTCAAAGGAAAAATATACACATTGAGAACAAGATACTTCCAGAACAGTGACGGGCCTAGTTTTACCATTGCTAAAGATAGCAGTCAACCAGCAGCTATACCGAGCCAGTCTGGGCTTTATATGGCTGCTCAGATGAGGTGTAATTAGACAGAGGTGAAGTCAATCACCCACTGAGGAACAGTTGGTGAGCTGGTCCAAGGAGAAGTAAAGACAGCAGACAGGACTGGATACTGACAGCCAAATCCTATGCCAAAACTAGCATATAAAATTTGGGCCACATCTGTCTCATGCAACATGTGCCAAAACCCAAGGTTGGCCCAGTTTACGACTTAGGACATCTGGCCCATGTAGCACTTGCCAGTGCTGTAACTAAGCTATAACCGCCAAAAGTAGAAATTCAATTCAGGCCCAAATCTATCTGGGTAGCCTACATGAGACAAGTTGTGAATGTAGCCAACTCAAATCCAATTTTTTCCTGACACAGCATCACTTTGGATGTTTGTTAATTCTGCTAATAAAATATTGTCAGTCCAGCCGTTCAGTCGGAGGGCGACCTTATCCATGTCTTTTATCAGACATCTTTTTGGCAAAGCAAACCAGAACTAAACTTTTGCTTTGGTCCGTGCCAGAAAACAAAACTGGAAGTGTCGACACATTCTTAAATTTGCTTCAGTTCATACTTTTATGTCATTAATGCATACGCATGTGCATAATCAAATAGGTTTCAGTCATTGTGACCATCCAAAAGAAATGCATTACCAACACTGGTGATTCTTCAGCATTAGTCTTTTCACCATTCATTGTAGTAACTAGTTTTCAGATGTGGTGGAAGGCTTTAAAAAAGAAAAAAAAAACATTATTGAGCTTTTGCCAACAAATCACACAGACGTTTACATAATGGAACATTAATGACAGGGATTCCACTCTTCAAAAGTTCTATGTTTACAGACTCTGTGTCCTCTTTAACTGCTACAGAAAAAGGTTTTCAAAAATGCAAGAGCCTGTTTGCAGAATGCAAACAATACCTGTATGATGAGCTGCTTCACACAGTATCCCATAATTCAAGGAAGAAACAGATCAAATAGCCAGCTTCCAGTTCTGCAAAGTGCAATTTACGGACTCCATGATTTGCAGCCGTTGCCTTTGGTAATTAAAAATCCTAACACATTTTGTTTTTGCAAGCAAAGAATTATGTGGATATTATACATTTTAATGCCACTTGACATCACATGCACTAACCGCTAGCCACTCATGATTGGATTTTTCAGGATGTATTTTAATCCAAAGTTTGAACAGAACTTTTCTTTTTTGTAGGTTTGTGATGTCACTGAACTCAGCAAATCCAAACTGCTCATGTAGTGACAATTTTTCAAACTCAAGCTGCTGCACACACCATTGTGCTATGTTGGATATTTTGAAATGGTGTTACTTGACACACCAAAATATATGCTCTTCAGCTAAAAAATTTCCTTTTTTTTAAATCACCATTATGCCTCTTTTAAACTTCAGCTTCCCTTTCACTCAGATTACAAGTGGGTTATTTGGTTATTGGACTATGTGACTACTGCATACCTCTTGCATCATACGCTGGTTCCAACATGCTCTGTGCATCATTTATCTGAATTTTGTCTTAGGTTTTACAGTGTATGTGTGGAAGTGGAGCTCTGAGCAATCATATCCAGGCAGTTGTCAGTAAACTGTTGTAGAAATGCAGACAGAAGTGGCTCACATTGGAATGCCCCAACTTAAACTTCCATGCATACATCTGTATCTTTTCTCTGGGAGAAGAGTTATTGTAACTAAATGGGACCCTTCCTGGTTAAATAAAGGCTTATTGCTGTGCAGGGTCACAGGGGTTTCCTGGAGTCTATCCCTGGACAGGTAACCAGTCCATCACAGGGCCAAAAAACCCTGTAGACAAAAAACCAAGCACGCTCATGCAATTTAGAATCACCAATAAACCTACATCCATGTTTTGGGACAAAATCCACACAAGCATGGGAATAACATTCAAACTCTGAATAGAAACCAGAAACCTTCTTGCTGTGAGGTAGCAGCGCTAACTACCAAGTCACGGTGCTGCCCTAACTTAACTTGTTTAAAAAAAACACACAAGCGTAATATAAATTATCAGACAGTCAGAATTAACTTATGATTTCTTTAAAAAGCAATATGATGTCCCCATAACACATGTTATGTGTAATAATGGGAACTGATTAGTGTAACTAATAAGTGGCAATATTAGGTTCATACTTATTGACTCACTCCCAGTGTGTGACCAAAGCATGCAGCGTCACATGCAGAAAGTTATTGCAGGTCAATAAAGGCAGGCTGCAGTGGCAGGGACCCTGGGACACATGTTTAAAATGCACATGTATACCAGTGGTTTCCCAACACACACTCTCACACTGATAAATAAAGTATTAAGCAGTGCTGAAGCATGCTGAAGCGCCGCAGTCAGCAGCACTCTAGATTTTCACACCTTCTAACGTGAACTTCCTGTCAACCCTGTCATGACAGCACCAGAGGGATATGTAGTACAACATGAGATGGACAGAACATGAATGCGTGTGTGGAGTGGAGAGCAGGAAAGAGAAACAGGTGTTCCGATCTTTGGTCAGGTACTGTGTGTTCACACAAAGGTCGGCTGAAGTACGTAGGCGGTTGACTTAAAAGGAAACAGAAGATAAAAAAGAACACGGAATCGATTATCCAATTAATAATACCCCAGGTTTAGCTTCTTCTTTAAAATTAAATAATGAAATGAAAACTCACTGGCAAAGGGTTAATTGCAATGAGCTCAGCTAATTACTACAAAAGGCCTAGATTTACTGAGACAGTCCTGGAATAGCAAGCATGACAGTCTCTAAGAAGAAATAATTATAGGTTACTTCAGAAGGATTCAATTCAACTCAATTTTATTTATGTAGCGTCTGTTTACAACAAAGCTGTCGCTCGGGGCTTCTGAGAAACCCAGAGCAGGAACCCCGAGCACATGGCAGAGCTTATCAGTGGCAAGAAAAAACTCCCTCTGGAAGAAACCTTGAGCAGGACTGAGCTCAGTTATGGGGGGACCCTCCTGCCAAAAGCCTGAAGGAAGAAATGAGGAGGGAGACAGGACAGAGAGAGGAGAGGTATAGGAACGTATAAATATGTGGTGGTGGGAGAGTCGCACTGCAGGTCGGCCATAACAGCGGGCATCTCACAGTGGCATCCAAGTTTGCAAAGATCTTGCAGTCATACATTCATTTGTGGTTAAAGACATATTAATCAACCTTTTTTTTCTTTTCTATTGTCTTTCTATCATCACATCATGGCACTGACAAACATCAGAAATAATCAAGAGGTGATTTACAGAAGAGAAGAAATTAGTCTTTATATTATTGAGATGTGTTGCTCTGTCTAAATTACTCTGACATAGTCAGCCAGTAATTTCATGGAACATTAATTGAGTTTCAGAAAGGAATGGCGGTGCAGCAGAACAGAACAAAGCATATGAATAATATTTCAAGAGTTATTTGTGGAAAAATGCCATCATTTCATCTCACTTTCCAGCTGCCATTCAGGCGAGTCAATTGAATTGTCTGTGCAAATTTGCTTTGTTCTCAGCTGCATACTGGTTGACTCCTCCATTTTCAATTCTAATTTTCTATTCAGACTGGATTCAGCCTCAGATTGATGTTGACAGTCAATCAGAGGATGAATATTTCATTCGGGTACATTTAGCACATATGTGAAGTGTGATGTTTTGTTTTCTTAACCCAATTTTTATACCCATTCAGCGGTAAATAAAACCACATTTCGGTGATGAAATAGGTCATGCACTGAAAATGTACGAGGACACTTTGTCACTAGTGTGGCTACAAGTTGTGCAACAATTTAACTGCAGTATCCAAACATTAGTTCTGCTGTGAGAGGTAGTTTAAACATTAAGATTTTAGCTGTAACCACAGAAGCTCATTTTCAGCCGCTGTATTTTTCTGCTTGCTGTTGTTGCTCAAGCACAGGAAGGAGGCATGCACTTAAGCAATGCTTCACCTGGCCTTACTCTGCACAGGATAAAACTAGCTTAGCTAAGGCTTTTTCAAGTAACATCTGCCTAATTAAGAAACAGAATTTTGTTTTTCTGTTTGACCTGTTCACAGTTACAGGGCGCAAAAAGAAACAAGCATGGTTTAATTTCTCAATAACTGCATCATGTTTAAGTTGACACATCTTTGTGATTCACACTTAGCTGCATTGCTTGGCTATCCATACCCATGAAAAGGGTCCGGTACCACTCCTGCTAACAGTCATTATGCAATGACTCATGCAAGAGGGCCAAAGATTCATCTTTCAAAACAACCAATATAGCTAATAGCACATTGTCATGCGCTAGCATTCCTGCGCTACTGCATGCCATTTTAGATGTCTGACATTGATAATAAAATGGTTGTTCCTCTGCCTATAACATGTTCTGTTTCTCTGACTGGTTGTATGTCTGAACTATGATGATTCTTCTGAAACCATCAGTACGACCCACTGGAAATCCAAGATGAATCCAGTGGAATCAGATTAATTCTTTGTATCAACGAATATAAAGATCTGAATGGGTGGCCAGGTTGCAGTTGTCCTAAATTTTTTATACAATCTATCTCTAATCAGGCAGGGGCTTTACACTTTAAATGTCTATGAATAAAAAGAACTGTTGAGGCAGATTAGGCAGTGTGCAGGATGATATGTTGGGTGGTATATAATTACAAGCTATAGTGGAGAATATTTCCCTTTGGTCAGAGGATGAATATGAAGATAGGGGACTATTTTTTCCCCGTGAAATGCCTTTTACAATGGACATAACAGAATACCAGTCGATAAGATTGCCAAAATCACAGCACCTTCTTGAATGACAGGAACATTCCCTTTTATTGCCTGCACATTACAATCACAAGACGTGAATATGATTCGAAATAAATTAAGACATGTATTTAATTAAAATACATGGTATGTTGGGTAGTATATAATTAGCTGAAGGTATAGCTAGCAGGTGCCTTTAATTTAGCACAACAACGAAAAGTTGCATTTATATATTTAATTTATCAAACAAACACTAAGTAACATAAGAATCATTGATCTTACAGTGTCCTTTTCAAATTTAGAGCAGAGCTAGGCTAGTTATTAACTGATTACTAACTTACTGCTTGCTAAGCTAATTCATGTAATGTTTGTATGGAACAAAAGAATGACTTTTAGGCAGTTTATGCTTTTTCAGTTTAAGTTCAGCTTGAAAGCAATTGTGCTGACACTGTACAGAATATGTCAATATTGTTTCTGGTATTATTAATACAGTTTGTTCATGCAGCTTTAAAGATAACCAGACAGGCCTGAAGGCAGGAGCTCTTGCCAGGGTCTCTGCCACCCCCCTTCCCACTGGTCTAATGAAGAGAGGGGAGGCCTGGCCTTTATGGAGCTGAATGGATGAAGAAATCCAAACCTCAACAGAGCCTATTGTACCACAGCTTCAAAAGGAACTGTGGCACGGCAGATGCTTTGATCCCGAGGAAAACACAGGAGGGAAAAGGGGCTGGTTTTAGGGCGTGGAGTGGATGCTCCCGATGATGAGTTTATGAAAAAAAACACCAAGGCCCAGGTGCAGAAAATTCCTGCGATTGTGTTTGGATACATTGTAAATGCACAGCCAGGGGTTAAACTGGACCGGGGCTGAGCCCCAGCACATAGACTGGTGCTAAACAACAAACGTTTCTCATGATTTACAGGTGCGAATAATTAAAACAATATTTTCAACAATGAAATTACTTTATGGTTCTTTTTTCTGCAGTAAAATATTGGCTATAAATATCTGCCTATGAGAGCTCTGATTAGAACGCTTTCAGTCAGTAAGAAATAAGTAATTTATGTGACGTCGATAAGGAGTCCCTCAACCAGTAACAACCTCAGATTTCCATTTTTGTATTCTTTGACCGTTTTAACTCAAAGAATACAGATTCAAAAAACCTTCAGATTTGAAAAACCTTCATTGTTTTGTCAGTAATTTCACATTTGAACTTTATGTCCATTTTGAGGTAGTTGACCTGTTGTTTGGTGGTGCTGAAGTTATCATTTTAAAACTTTGCAACAAAAAAATGAGGGTTATTGTCATAAGCGTGTTGATGAAAAATTGGTTATTAAGCTTTATTAAATTAAATTTTTAATATTAAGACATTCTAGTTGTAAACTATTAACCTTCATGCTTGGAAATAAGAGAACTTGTTTCAAAAACCTAATTTTCAATTCAAAAATACCTTTTTAATCACCGAAGGGAAATTAACTGTCACAGTGGTGGTTGTTACTTGAATATTTTTTTTAAAGATTCGCTATAGGTGGTTATAACTGTGAGCAAGACGGACCTCCTGCAGTGGTCTGTGTTGCAGCGGATCTGAAAAATCTGAGTGGAGCGGTTGTAAGCCACTGTACTGTTTGTGGTCACCGGTTGTTGCTGTACAAGTCTTGGAGGTTAACATCACTGCTTTACGTGCCTCTGCTGGACTACTTCAGCTCGGATATGAATTGTAGGGTTAGATTCGACATCACAACGTAACCATACAACCTCCTTAGTCTACTTTACGTACACCACACTACACCAACGCCAATGCATGGTGAAACAACACACACAACATCCACCAAATCCATCCGTCTGTTTTGAATCAGTCTCAGGTCCCAACAAAGTTTGTCAGATCAGACTGTCAAGAGGGATGATGACGGACACATTCACCCAAACTCTCATCTATGAACAAGAAAACTTACATATGCTGCAGATCAGTGGCAGCTGCTGGTCTTTCAAAGACGGGAAGCTCCTTGTTGGGTTACCTCATAAAATATGTCAGTTTATTTATGTAAATTCAGACATGAAAGTGTATGACAGGAGTTTGTGGTTTCGTTTTTTCCTCCTTTCCTTTCCTTAAGTGATGTGGTGCTTGATGGTGGCAGACAGAACAATTAAGCCGCAGCTTTTACCATTTTTCTGGCGTTCTGTGGTATGGCCTCTCCCACAAGCAATCAGGAAAAAAAAGTCTGTCTCACCTCCGTGTTAGGTGTGCTCTTGGCTGCTCGCTTTAGATTCTGGGACATTTTATCTGACTTGTGGACAACAGGGAGCTGGTATCTGAATGCGGGAGACTCTCAGAAGTTCCAGAAGACTTGGAACGAACTAACGAAACAATATTAAACTTGAGCAAGGAAATGTTGAAACTGAAGCTGAAACAAGCAAATACTATAAGTCTGTTTTATTTACAGTGTAAGAAATGAATGGTGGAGATGATAATTTCACCAAGCAAATACCAGGAAATGGGTTGCAGTTTGTGTTTAGACTTCACTTGCAAAATCTGTGATGGGATTGTGCTCCCAATGATTAAGTGATGGTGTACATCTAAAAATAGTTGTCAATCAAAACGAGATACAGCCTTTCGACTAATCCTCCAGTCATCATGCAGAAGCTCAGTGTCCAGGCCCGCCCACAGCTCCATTTACCCCCAGTGAAGCTGAGCATCTGGGGGCGGGACAAAATCATGGTATTTATCCAATGACCGTTGAGTTTTGAGGCAATGAAAAAAAATTGCTCCATGCAGTCTCGGGAATCGAGTGTTCTTTCAGTTCCTTAGAATTGTTTGCCAAATTTATAAACGATTCCTTTATCAATTCCAACGGTTGAGAATGATGTCACCACGCACGTCGCGTAGCTTATGCCACATGTGTGGTGAGTCCAATGCAGCCAGCAGTCAGTAGTGTAATGTGCGAGCTGTGAGGGCTTCAGACCTGTCCTATGGGACAATAAAAGAGTCGAAGTAGCTTTGGAGTACAGAAACTCATCTCCATTTCATCAGAAACTTCCCTTCTTACAGTCTCCAGCAGGATGAATACAACCCCAGCGGGGCAAATATGTCTACCGCAACAGAGCCACACATTTCAAAATAAGAGCACACAACAAAACTGGAACTCCCCCCATTACAATAGTAAACATGACGCCCAAGCGGTACAAACGCTCCAAAAGTCTGGTTACACTTCACTAAAAAGACGATAATGGGGCAACATGCAATACTTGCAAAGTGGATATTTCACCGAAGGGAGGAAATACTACCAACATGCAGGATCTGACTTTATAGTAGTTTTAATTTTGAGTGCTCAATTCATATCCTTTTAAAAAGGAGAATTTTAATTACTATTAGAAAAATGTTCTTGTGGAATTGCCACAGAATAATTTATGCTGTATTTTGTTAATTTCTACAGAAGAATATTTATTTCATGAATATTAAAATTTTATTTGAATGATGCTAATTGACATGTTGTCCTTTATTTCCAAATGACAATCGATAAAGAACCGAATCAAAGAATCGCAGAATCGCAAATGGAATTGGAATCGTAAAAATCTTATCAATTCCCATCCCTAATGCAGTCCTATTGAAATGAATGGACGCTCAGCTTCTAGAGCAAATGCACTGATCACAGACCATATAAGAAAACGATTTCTGGAAATCTATGGCATTGACGCGTCTGAACAAACTCGTCTTTGAGATGTTTTAACGCATTTGTAGTCAATGAAACGCAACTGTACATGTTTGAACATTTAATTTTTGACATTTTAGGGGAAGCTGAGCTTCCCTCCCCAAATTTTATCTTTTTTTTACAATCATAGCATTAATCCACTATATATGTGCAGACACAATAAAGGAGGGAAAAAATGAACTGATCTGACTGCTGGAAGAAATATAAGTTTGAATACTTCAGAAAGACATACTGCCCTCCCCAAACACACACACACACACACACACACACACAGATCAAAGCCCCCCACATAGCAAATCCCAGTTTGACCCCTGCACACAGCGCTGGACTCTCATGTCTGCATTGTCACTTGAGTGACGCAGTGCTCTCTCTTTCATGCCTATGTGCATTTCGACCCGAGGCAAAGTCACATGAGTATCCTGTGTTGTGGATGCTTTGTAACAGTTTGCTATTAATGGCCCTAAAGACTGGCTGGTATTTATCATTGCCAGAAATTAATAATGTTTGAGTAATTAGCATTAGTATGCTGTTGTGAAAATGAACCGAAATTATCTATTCAGATGTAACCAAAATAGAGATTTGGTCAGTGAAACAACATACCCTTAGAAGAAGAACCCAGCAAACAACTGCCAAATTAGAATTATGTGATAAATGTCCAAATGGCACACTTGCAATATGCGTCAAAACATACTGTACCGCTTAATGCAAAATGCCTCAACAATGGTGAGAAATGATGGACAGTAGAACTCCCTTATCATCCAAAATACAATCATGCTATTGTTTAGTTGTGCTTTAGAGAAGTGGAAACTGGTTATGAAAACTTTGGCTCGCTGCAAATGAAATCTCCTTTACAACAGCATAATACGTGTTACACGTAGTTTTTAGTGTGCTGTTTTTAAAAAAGCCAGTGTCTTGCTCAAGGACACTTCAAGGGGCTACAGATTAATCTGTTAATCTTTTGACTGGAGGTTGACCTTGTTGAAGCTTAAGTTCCACAGAACGTGAAATGGTAGCCGTCATTCAAGTTGAGAGTAGTTGCACCAAAAACACTTCTGGAGCCCTGAAGTGTTCCAGAAGTGGCCATCCGCACTGCTTTGCCAGAGATCCGTGTCGGGTCTATTTTGGCTCTTGACTGCCGCTCAACCACATCAATATACACACAGCACATCAAGTCGACAGGAAGTCAGACACAAGAATGGCAATGAGACGCCAGTGAAATTTCAAAATAAAACATCACCAGCTGGCTCCAACTTACATAAACAAATTAAATTTTATTACATTTTATTTGGCACCACTTGTCCTTTTTAAATGTATTTTAACATCCAGCTGGACGAGTTGGAAGGATGGATGAAGAGGACGAAGATTCATACTCGTACCTCCAACGTGGTAGGCAGAAGCAGTACAGCTAAGCCACCAAGGAGGCTTCATGAGAGAGCGAGAGCATGTGGAAACAAGGTGTTCAGACATATCTATTTAAAGAAGGAAGCATGGACTAAAAGGGATAACACACAATTTTGGAAGCACTCAAAACCAAATACACTTTTACAAAATACTGTATGAGATCATTAACCTGTCAGATCGCTTAAATGTAAGTAAAAGGGACTTGAGTAAAATGTGCTCATTAACTAACATTAGCAATGACCACTTATATTGAGGTTAGCCACAATAATGTTAATTTATTGTAGTTAGCACAGTGAATTATTCCTTTTGTCAGTCCTACAGGCCTACAATTAACTAGAGGAGAAAGACTTCATGGAGCTGAAGTTACTTCAGCTTAGAATCAGCTGCAAAAGCACATGAATCAAAGGGAGCCTGTCTCAAAAACATCAATTGAAAACTATTTTTAAGCATGATAAAGACAGAGTTTTGATCTTGTCTCACACCACCATTCAACAGCCACTGCCTAAACAGCCACCAAATACTCTGAAAACCTAAATTATAAATACTCACAGAGCAGAAGAAGGCTATTAGGAGATAACAGACCGCTTTCAGGTAGACGTTTCCTCAGTGCATTATATGAAGTAGTTAAAAGGAACATTAAGGTCCAGTTTAGATCGTAGGGCCAATTATACCTTCAGAGTGAACTCATCAGAGGTTTTGACTAACCTCAGCCATTCTGGTTGAAATAGTTGATTTTAAATATTTTGTAGACTCCTAAGTGGTCATTGAGGAAAAAAAGCTTTTTTTTCTTCCTGCTCCTTTCACAAATGCCCTGTACCCCGTGTACAAGTGTGCTGGCTAGCTCTAGTTGTGTAGCTGCAACCCGGTTAGCCGACAGATGCTCTGAAGAAGGAAAAGCTGAAAATGCAACATTTGCTGCTGGAGGAAACGACTCAGCGCACAGAACTCAAAATTAAGTTCGGAGACAGTTAACATCACCCCATTCAAAGCCTTTGGTGACTGACCCAGACCCCTCTTGCAATGTGTACCTGTAAGTAGGATGTTATAAAAAGAATAAAATTTTGTAATTTTTATTATTCTAATATTTCCAAAATATTGTTGAAGTTAACATTTCCTGCCTTCGCTGGACAGCTTTAACAGCCGTCCTAAACAGATCCACTGATGTGTTTTCTTTGTTGTTGCAGTTCCTTCGGTCGACAACGTTAATCTCTCATTGTTTATAATCGAAAGCTTGGCCGACCAGAAGAGAACCTCGGGAGAACACAATCTAGCATACAGGAAGTTGTATTAATTGTGATGTCTTTCTTTCTGCTTGAAAGTAATTGAGCGGAAAGCTCACGCGTCCTAGCGTGCATACATTACCTGCCCTACGTAAGACAAAGTGGTTGGAAATGGTCATATGATGTCCTCATTAAAGAGAAGCTGACATGAAACATTCCATCTGTATATTTGTGCTGTGCCACCAAATTTACAATTTATGCTTTCATCTGTTGCAGATAAAAGTGTGCTGCTGGTCTTCCTTCCACTGATGCCATCTTTTATTGCATTATTTTTTTCTTCATTGATGCGTACATCAATTTTGAATTTGGTAAAATTGCACATTTTTTTTTCTTGCAGCTTTAATTCATGTCTGTTAAGTTGCGCTCCAAACAGTCTATTAATATGCAAATGAGTAAGCAGGGGAGTGTTTGCATCCTTGGATGGCTAAAAAAGGATGTGGATATCACACTCATGCACGTGTGTAAAATTTAATGAAGGCTGAGATTTATAAAAGAAAACCAGACTTATGACTTTATAAATGTCATGGCCCTCAAAGTTCACTTACCTAAACATCAAGAAAAGCCAACTGCCAGATGTATGAAAAAAGAAAGGGAAAAAAAAAGAAAAGAAGAAGCAGGTTATGTAAGATGGCCCAAGAACCTCACAGAACAAGATTTCTACTGTTAGAATCACCAAAGACGACCAAAGCAAGTCAATAATAGTCACTGGCTATTAAAAGCATTACCAGCTTTGATGTTTGCTAAAGTAGCGATTCCAATATTTAACAACAAAGAAAGCCTGAATTCTTACTTATTTAGGGAAAAAAATGAGATAATCAAATAAGGGGTTTTCCAAATTGTTTGCATGTCACTGTAATGTTAGAGGGAACAATGACAAATTTATTTATTGTTCTTTCTTTTAAAATCACTTTATTGTACATATTAGTCCTTGAGATTTGTCCTCTGCTAGCATAAATATCTGCTTGTTTGTAACATGGCTGATGTTTTCACAAGGTCGTGAGCAGCTTATGTTGATTTACTTCAAATCGGAATTGATTTTGGTAGCATCCGCTGGAAACCTCGTACGGTGTTTTCATCTCTCAGTTTCCTGTTAAGTGATGAAAAACCTCCCATGTCCTTCTTGCTATGACATGCTAATCTGTGTTCAGACACGCACATGTTTTACGTTACTGTCTACTAAGCAACTGGGGTGAAACATTTCAACCAACACAGCAATAAGCACTCCAGAGAAGGTTCATTTCAGGGTCTGTGCAAATACTCGTAACACATCAAGGTGGAAGAGCCTTAAAATTGCAAATGTTTTCCACAGACGAAGAGCGAATCGGCTTCTTGAAAGATAAAGTGTGCACACAGCCTGATGGCCTCCTGAAACTGACCGAGTCACACGATCAAAAGGGTTTTCTGTTAATGATTTCAGCACGGTAACAATGGGAAAAATAGCTCAAAACAAATAAAACATTCTGTTCTGACACGGGAGTGTGACCTTGTTGGGGTTTTTTTTTTGTTGTTGTTTTTTTTCAGGTGCTTCCTCTGTTGCTGCTCTACCTGCGCCGGAGTCACATGTGGGAGAGTTCCCAGTGGAAAAAGATCAGAGGTAGAAGGATATCCATCAACAAGCTGATGGTCACCTTCCAGCAGGGTGGTCAAACAGCAGAAAGTCACAGCTTATCTTAATCAGGGGTTAATTCTGTGCACTGTCAAGGGATTAAAGAGAGTGGAACTACAGCAGAAAGCACATTGTAGCACATCCATAAAGGCTTAATTTTGATCAAACAAATTTGAGAGTTTGTGGAGCAGTTCACAACAGGGGCTGTGCTGTTTTTTTAGCGACATGTTTGAGATGGAAAAATGGGCAGATGAATGTGACCTAGGGACTATTTGCACATCAAGTCAATGTTGATGAAGGACAAACAGAGCCCGTGAAAGTCAAGGTGTTCTCCGCGTTGTGGAAAGTTTACGATAACTGTAATCATAGTTTTCCTAATCAGCTGAGAGAGACAGGGGCCTCTGGAAATAGTTGGCCCCGGTCAGCGTGGTCACACCCCTCCAACGGTGATCCAGCATGTTTGTGTGTATGTTCGTGTTTGCGTGCGATTTGCGGATTGTGTGTTCAGGCATGTGTGTGTTCAAGGGTCTTTGGATAAACAAAGGCAGGGGTCCTGTTGACGAACCAATTAAAAAGCAGGAAGAATGGGGGAGGACACATGGGCGCAGCGTGCTTCGTCCATCACTCAAATTACAGATGGCAAGAAGAGTTAAGAGAAAAATGAGGAAATTTTAAAGTTCTCTTATGTTTTCAGATTCAGCAGCAAACGAGACCACGTTCAGTTGTGTGAATCCAAATATTTAACCAAGTTTACTGATTGTATCAGCAACTGACTCCTGTTCACTGAAGCTTTACTTTCAGAGAAATCATCTTTCTCCTAGAAAAACACTTCCTTTTAGTAGAATAATGCACTTCTTATGTTCAACGATTTAGAAAAGACTAACAAATGACAAAAAAAAACTTTCACATATAAAGACTACTAGAGTTTTCTTGTGGGGACACGATTTTACACATTTACTCCCAGATTCCTTGTTGAATCAAAAGCACAACTCTCCCAGTTGGCTGTTTGACAAAAATTATGATCATGAGACAAGATGTTTAAATGTACCAAGATACTGAAACACTGCCTTTGATTTGCCCCATTTGCCACCTTACACCTAACAACTAAAATCATGCCCTAACTGAAGAAAAACTTGGTCTTATTGTGCAGGGAAGAACCACAGGAAAATCAGTCCATTTGACATCACATAACTGTGATTTCAGAACAAAGTAACTGTGTTGATGCTTCCAGAGACCAACACTTCATGTTTTTTTTCTTTTCAATTGATTCATTTATGGTGTAACTCTTCTCCAGAATATATTTAAGCATGTCATATTTGATTTATCCACTAAATTAAACTCCTAAATGCACCTTTCGAAACAAGCACTGTGCAGCAAATGGAATGAACTGAGACTGGTTCACCAGTTCACCTTCAGACTGGCGGCTGAAACCATCTATGTTATGGGATTTTCCAGTGTTTCAGCAGAACATTATTTGGACATGGAGGGTATTTCCAAAAGTGTTACTTCAGAAGCAGGTGCTCAACAATGCCATCTATAAACCCACAAAATGAACATCGTAATCTCCCTCGTATGGTAGAAAGATCTTGAATGTAACAGCATTTCAACCATTGACAGAACTTTAACAAGACCCCCATTTAGCAACATCGGGAGGATAAAAATCGTGTCTACTCTTATCCCTCAGTTAGCATGACTGATTCTTGCTAAAGGTATATGTTGCACACATTCACTTAGTTAACAAGTACTATTTGGCAATAATATAAATGTTGCACATTTTTTAAGGCAATCTGGGGAGGGTACGGGAGGTGCCAGAGCATCAGCATGTCTGACTTGGAGATTGTGGCACAAAATTCTTCCTCCGCGTGAATTAAGCAGGTAAGTATCAGCCAGGTGCTGCTAATCAAACAGACTTGATTATTTGACCATGTGCTGGTCTAAGTACCTCTATAAAAGCAGATGCTTTGGCATTTTGCCAGTCTGAGGCATTCAGACGTGTTAACACAGTGCCAAGGAGGAAAGATATCAACAGTGATTATAGAGAAGGAGCTGCTCACAGAACAAGAGATTTCTTAATGGGACAATCACCAGTAAAAAGCTAATGAGTTAGTTGAGTTATAAGGCTAGCTGAAAACGTATTAGTTAATCCCTGCATGTACACAGTCCAAAAGCACTGGCGTCTGCGCCCCGCCCATTCCCCCCAGTTCCTGACCTGGACTTTGATCTGGAAGCACTAGAAATGGCTGATGCACAGCGAACTTGCTGCCACCAGTTTAATTTTCAGTCTGTCAAGCTATGTGTATGTAAAAGCACTGGTGTAGAAAGATTATTCAGCGGAAAACATTCAGTTCGTATGTTGAATGTTATATGGGGCATACGATTACTTTCTTTCTTTTTATACGCTGACACCATTTCCTGAAGTCTTAATGAACAGTCTGAAACAATACTTTAGTCAAAATACCACGGAGATACAGTACAAAAGAGCCCTTGCCAATCATGTTTTTATAGGTCTGTTAAGGTCTGTGGAGTCAGACTCATTGAGATTTTTCTTTTTTTTTTGTAAGAGAGTGTGCCTTTTCTGAAATCAGTGTTGCAGCTTTGTGTTGAGGCTCAGACGAAGGCTCACAAGGACTCATACTGAGTTGCACAGATATATCAGCATTTAAAGCTCACAAAATCATCAAGATCAATCACTTTTCAAGTGCAAATGTGTATATATAGTCTGTTTGCAAATACGACCGATGTATTCTGAATAATACCTGTAAGCTGCTATGTAATGTCCTCAGCTTGCAAATTAACATTAAAATGATTTGAGTAATTTGAGTAATCCCATATATGGTTGGTCCCATTGGTCCTTCCCATCAACTACAACTAAAAGAAAAAAAAAAAACAGTTAATGAGTAACAGTTTAAGTCATTTTTGATATGCAGCCATCCATATCCCTCCAGTTTTACTATGGGCAAAAATATCTTACATCAAACGTACCCCTCAGAAGTCCCTTTTCAAAAGAAGACAAAGAAAAATTAAACAGAAAAAGAGGTTGTAGTGAGAGAAAGAGAAAAAGCACAAAAGGCACTGAAAAGTGCTTTTGTAAAATCCAAGGTGCTGCAGGAGAAGAATGAAAAGGGAAACAGAAAAAGTGTCTGAGGGCTTCTCATCACAGGTGTTTCTTTCCTTTAAAGAGGGGATTGCTTCCATGCTTTCCAGGGGGAAAATTAACACCTTCAGTGTTGCCATGCCAATATGCACTGTCTCTCTCTGCTCTCAGCTGTCAGTATTCCTGCCCATAAGTACTCGCAGTTCAAGGGCAGGAATACTGACAGCTGAGAGCAGAGAGAGACAGTGCATATT